>VZTO01024431.1:25449-36804 GCA_013400615.1 Syrrhaptes paradoxus | reverse complement strand
TTTTTTTTTTATGGGTTTAGAAGCAAAAGGATGTGAGTTTTACAGCTAGTTATGAATCTTTTCGAATTTACTGACTTCTGTCTGACTCTTGGGCCAGCACAATGCTTCTGCTGTTCAAAGGAAACCAGTCCAAATTAGTATGTATAAGCCACTCGTTTTTTTGCTGCTAACAAATGCTGCTTACTGGGGCATTTATCACTGCTGCCGAGGGTCAAAAGTTGGGGATGTTCTCTAATGATAGGATTTTTCTGTTCTGTAGGAGATTTCTTTCAAAAAGGTTAGAGTTGTAGTTGTTCCCTGGAACTGCAGGATTTAAAAGGGTTTTTAAAGCTGGGTTGGGATATCGTGCCTTGCCTTTCTCTCACTTTTGTTGCTGTCTTTTCGAGTGGTTGTATGAAGTGACCGAGAGCAAAGAGTGTTCTGGGAGCGGAGATGAGGGACGGTGCCGGGTAATGTCGCTGTTTCGATGCGGTGTAAAACCTGAGCTCTGCAGGGAGCCGCTTGGATGCGTTACCTCTGTACGGCCCCGTGCTGGTCGTACGGACCCAGGAGCTTCAGTGGGAACTGGGTAGTGCTGGGGAGGTGCGGGCAGGCTGAGCCGTGGCACGCTGTGCCGTGTGAGGTTAGTGCACAGTTTAGGAAACAACCATTTAAATTTAAAAAAGAAATCTTGCTCTCGACAGGTTCTTTGGCTTTGCTTTCCGGTGCATTTCCATGCAGACTAATACACGGTGACAAAAATGTTGCTCTGTGGGTTGTCCTTTTCCTGCAATCACTTTCTGCTCCTGCAGCTTTCTCCTTTGCCTGCACTGGGGATATTCTGCTTCATTGTGAAAGGTTTCCGGGCTGAGGAGAGGAGAACTGTCAGAGCAGGAGTTACCGATGCTTTGGGGAAGGAGCTCTGTCTCTTCCATGTTGCCTCCAGCTGTAGAAATCCCAGTCAGTACTTTATTAGGGATAAAATAATATCATTTCGGATATTTTTCCACTTTCCCAAAGAAATATTTCCCCAAATTCTTGGGGCATGAATCCTGTGAATTATTTCCTTGTGCGTTATCGAACCATTCCCTTCCTCTCGCTGAAAAAACAGATGAGTGTGCGTGGAGCTGGTGTCTAGCTGAACATCCTATAGCTGTGCTGGTGCCCCTGCCTTTGCGTAGCCTCTGGCCTCCTTTAACGCTTTCCTGTGAGATCTGTGGGAGAAGGAAACGAGACTCTTCCTGGCTCACTTATGGAATGAACCAAATTCCCATTTGCAGAAGTTCTTGCCGTTGGCTTGTGCGCCAGGCGGAGCAGAGCCGGCGTTCCGGATCACAAGCAAACTCTGCGCGGTTCTGTTCAGCCCCGCTTGCTAGCCAAGCGAGTGGTGAGTGCGAGAATACAGTGGGAGTGGAAATGGAGAGAGGCTTGTTTTAATTAGAGTGCAGTTGGCCTGCTGGCATTTTATTGATCTGATATATGGCTTGTGGAGCCTGGAACTTAGGCGAAAATTAGAGTTCACTTTTTAAAAGCAGCTGAAATTTCAAATTTCAACCTGATTCAGATTTTTCTGGGAATTTTGCAGCTTGAAGATTTGGTTGAAAAATGAGGAAGCTTTGCCTGGAAACCTTGGCTGTGTTCTCAGAGAAGGGAAAAGCTGAACTTGCAGCAGAAGCTGAAAATACCTAAAATTCATGTCTGTCTTTGCAGAAACACTAAGGTAGAACGGAGCGTTAGTTCTCGCTTCTGCCCAAAGGCAAAGACCCCGGATAAAGTACAGAACCGACGGGAGTAGGAGCTCCTGTGGGATCATTTTCTGCAGCATGAGTGTAGCACAGTCTGATAATGGAGCATTTATATTTAGAAGATAGCAGACAGTAATTAACGATGATCTATGTTGGGAAGTGTAGGGCGGCAGAAAATTGGGCTCTGTAACGAGGCAAGTCTCTTGTGGTGTTCCGGGCGGTGTAGGAAACGCAGTGTAAGCAGTTACTGCGGCAACTAAAAGGTGGCTTCCTAGACGTTGATTTTCAGCCTTGTGGGAAATGAAACTTTACCGCTTACGTCCGAGTCTGTTTCTGAAATGCTCATGAGTGCGTTATGGTCCTGGGTAATTAGGCTTGTGCTGCTGCTTACCCTAACCCCTGGTGTTGCTCTTTCGTTCTGTGCTGGGGCCTGTGTGTTCAAATCGTTATTTGCAGGTACAGCGTCGTGCCGCCTTATCGGTCGTGTTTTCCAGGACAACAGAGCAAAGCAAAACCTTTGCTGTTGTGTCGGTTGTTTGTTCCCCTGAGGTTTCAGTGCAGTTTCCTGTCTCTGGCGATGTGCAGGTTTCATCTGCCCTGCCTTCCTCTGTAAAGCTGCAGCAACGTACGGTTACGTGTTCTTGCTTTTGCGTTCCAAAGAAGTCGCAAGAACTGGAATTAGTGGGAATGGATTGACTCAGAACCTGATCTTTTGTCATTTTACAGGTCTAAGCCTGTAAAAAGTCTCACCTTCTACTGGTTTTAAGTTGCAGAATTTGATAATCAAATGATCAAGTCATTTCCAGCCCGTGACAGCTCAGGCAAGTATCTCTTGCAATGGCCAAGTAATGAAATGTTGGTGGAAAATGACACATGAATAATCCATGAATAATCCTGGAGCCGTGCCATGCGAGTGGCAGGATCAAACTTTGGGAAGAGCTTCTCATGGCAAAATCCTGCTCCATTTATTGAGGGGAAGCCCTTCCTTCCCTAGGCGGACAGGCCTGAGCTTGCGTTTTGCTGATATTTCCTTTCAGTTGACTTCCTCTGTCATTTTGTTTCCAGCCTCAGCGAGAGCTTTTTCATGGTGAAAGGCGCAGCCCTCTTCTTACAGCAAGGAAACAGCTCCCAGGGCCAGCGAAGTCTCCAGCATCCTCACAAACATGCAGGTAGGGGATTAAATCACCTCCTGATGTTCTGTCCCCGCGGACGGGCTGAAAGCACGCGTGGGCGGGTGGGTGACTCCGCTAATGGTCACAGGCTCCTGGGTAAAAGCAGGTTTTCACTTGATTCGAATGGGAGCGTATGATTATTGTGTCTTTGTTTAAATTTTTGTCCTTATCTCAGAACTGTAACTGGAGTAGAAATTTCCTCTCTGCAGACGTTAGGGCGTTCAGCACGGCATTCTTCAGGCAGGGACGCCTGCTGAGCCAGAAGGCCGGTGCTGGATACGGATCCCTGGTTTCTGAAGAAATGTCACTTTGAAAATCAGATGGGCTGAGTCACAGGGCTCTGGCTTCTCTTCTCCTCGAGGTCCTGATTCAGCACAGCAGGGACATTTCTCCAAGTGCTCTCCCAACCTCCAGTAATCCAAAACTTGGGACTTTTGGTGCCAACTGACAGCATTTGTTCTTTTGAAACTCAACCTGTTGCTGGTATTTTTTGATGCTGCTGCTGAGAGTGAGGGACATTTTAACAGGATTGGGTTCTCTGGCCAGACGTACATTTCTTAGCTCCTTATATCCCCTTTCCTGCTTTCAGGAAAATCCCCTTTTTGGTTGACTCATCACAGTCTGCCCTGTAAGTGTTCATCATGTTTTAAGAACAGACTGTCCTCCTCCTTCCAGTCCCCTCCAGCGTGCCCAGCTGGTGGGAAGACACCGTAGGGAAGCGTATGGTGAACGCACACAAGGATTGATAAGCAGATGGGGGTTCAGGAAAGTGGGTTCTCCTTCCCCAGTGGCATTATGCCTTCTGTCTTTGGCAGTTTTGGAATAAGTGATCACTGGGAGAGAAGAAATAAGATCATCGGGGCATTTTGTGAGCAGGAGCACGTGGGAAAGGCACAGTGTGGTACTGTGTCCTGCTGCTTAGTAAACACTCCAAGCACAAAGAGGGTGTTTGAATGCCAGGCTTGGCTTTGGGCTTCTGCAATTGTCAGCAATTTCATAGACCCAGCAAACGTCCTACGGAAGGAATTTTATCTTGTATGGAATGCTAGGAGTGCATTACCCAGTTATTAGATGTGAACTTGTTTTGTTTTCTGGAGACTCTTTCGCTTGCTTCCACCGAACAGAAATGTACCCGCCACTCTAGAGCCAAGGGGACCTGTTGCATGAGCAGCACTTTGAGATAGAAGGGATCCATCACCCAACCCTCCGGCAGCCCGTCCTCCTCGGCAGTTTCTTGTGTCCAGATATGCCCTCCGTGAGGCCAGGGGAGGTGGTCCCGTGATTCTGTACATGTTTCACAAGTCAAAGTTTTTCTTTTCTCCTGTGTTCCTTTTTTTTTTCATCACAGTTGTTGCGTGACCTCCCTTAAGTCGTGTTTTTTTGACTTAGGAACATCCAGTTTCATTAAAGGTCAAGACTCTGCCCATTCTTCGAACAGCAAGTGAGTAACTCCCATTATTTCCCTGCTCTCCTTGCAGGTGATTTGCCCCAGCACCTCCAGGTGATGATCAACCTCCTGCGCTGTGAGGATAGGATCAAACTGGTAAGCAAAGATGCGTTTTCCTGCTCTCCTTTCTGCTGGAGGCATTTGAAACAGGCCTGTAGAGGTTCACCAAACACCCTGACAAATCCAAGGTTTCTACTGACTTTCTAGCTGAACCTCTTTGGAACAAATTTTCCGGTTGTATTTTGTGTATTTCTCCAAACTGGGGCAGAGAATCTGGGCTGATCACTTCTCCCCATCTGATGTCAAGTCAAACTGGCATCTAGCCTTGGTGGGAGGGGGACTCTCTCTCCCCGTGTCTTTCACACTACAGCTAAATGAAGCTTTTGGGCACAATTACACCTTAAAAAAAAAAAAAAATTAAGCAGCAGGGAAGTAATAATTATCCAAGAGCGGTTTGCAGAGCTTGATGACCTTTTTGTAGGCTGTCCGTTTGGAAAGCGTGTGGACAGACCGAGTCCGGTACATGGTGGTTGTGTACAGCAGCGGACGACAGGACACAGAAGAGAATATTCTGCTGGGTGTGGATTTCTCCAGCAAGGAGAGGTATGTCTGAGGCAAGGCTGGGCTTGGAAATGAGCCAGGCTGGGTTCTCTGGAAAGCCTGTCAACACCAACCTGTCCCCAAGCAGTTGGTTTACATGGAGCTGCAAATTCTAGCAAAAGAAAAGACATGTGTTGAGTTTTCTGACCAGTTATGAGGGTGAGTGGGTGATTCTAGCGACCAGACTTCACGTCTGTTGATGGTATGATGCAATGGGGCAGGTTTTTGGAGGGGTAGCCAAATACCATCAAAAAACAATACTGCAAAAGCACCTCCAAAACCAACAAACAAATGTGTCGGTAATGAGTTGTTTCTTTTGTCTAACTGATAAGAGCCCATAATATTTTGAAAGGCAAATAAAATATTTTGTTATCGCAGACCCTCTAGCATTATTCCAGTTCTAGGTGAGTAAACCGAGGCAGAAAAGCTCTTGGCTCGGAGAGACAGGGCTGGTTTGGCAGAGCGGGAGTTAGGAGCCAGAGCTTCCAGACTGTTGTTTCTGTTCTCCCGTGATTTAGCAGGCTGCCGTGATGTGCTGCTGCACCCGGGGTCACTCTTGTTTTCTTTTTGGAAAACTTTAGTGGATGTTTCCATTCCTAGAAATGGAAGTGGGGAGCTTTCTCTGCAGTGAGACCTGTAGGGAAGCTCCTAGCTGTACCTTCCCAATGAGATTATTGTCGTTGGCTTTGGTGCTGCTGCTTGTCTCTGCTGGTAAACGACCGCTGCTAAACTTTAGTGCAGCGTTTCCTTACGGCACGCTGAACGTGCAGCAGCAGCAAGTGCTTGCTGTCGTCTGCACATCTGAAACAACCTTCCAATAACTTGCTCCTGGTGATTATTGATGGGAGACAAGAGGAAAGATGGAAAAGTTATGGCAAATCCATCCTAACTGTAAGGTTAGAAGCCATTTCAGTTCCTATCTCCCCAAAAGCCAAAAGTTTTGGTTGATTAAGGGTAAGTCCCATGCATAGAGAAGTCAGTGACTCCATGGTTCTGTTTTGGGGCTGAAATGTCACTGCTGAGCTCTCAGTGTTCTCACTGCTGGCAGTTTGACTAGTCAGGCACTTTGTGGGTTTTATTCCTTTTACATGTGTTTAATAAAAAACATTTTGTCTCCCAAAGCTCTGAAGTGCACATTGTCCACACGTGTGTTCAGACTGACCCGTCAAATCCTTTCATCTGCTCTAGAAAGTGGCTGAAGACTTCCAAAAGAAAGGAAAATAAAACAAAACCTGAGTTCTTTGCTGTTGCTGTATGCATCCAACAGCTTTTAAAACTTTAATATCTCTATAGCTTAATTATTTACTAGTTGAAAGTTCCTGGCCCCCATTATAGTTTGGTTTTCTTGCCAGATTGCATCTCTGAAATGAAAGTGTTCTTTCGGGTTAGGTAAACTCATCAAATCCATTTTTGTCTTTTCGACCAGCCGGAGTGATGAAGTGCAAACTGAAGGCGCTGTCCTTCGAAAGGCCCCTGGGGTCCTCTTTGGAAAGGGCAGGCGGCTGCTCTGCCACCCACCAAGCCTTGCTTTCTGCTCGCCTTAGTGAGCCGAGTCTGCAGCCAGATCGCTCTGATCTGCTTCCCTGTCCTGTTAGGGAGCTGCCCTGAGCTTCTGAGGGTTAGAGAGCAAGAGAAGTGATGGGGCAAATACTGCCGTGCTTTCTGGCAGGCTCTGGAGGGGGAGAGAGGAGCTGGTGGTTTTGGTTCTTGCTTCTGGGATGTTTCTCCAGCCCTGTGGAGCAGTCAGCATGCTGATTTCAGAGCAGACCTTTAGCTGCTGGTGTCCTTGTGTCTTGTGCATTTGATGGCCTCAGATATTACTAGGAATTACTAGAGCAAGACTTGAGGATTTTAAAAATTAAAGAGTATTAATAATGTAGGATATTGGCGTGACGGCGTCGTGGCCTATATTTAACATCCTGTGTAACAATCTCTCTTCCAGTAAAAGCTGCACTATAGGAATGGTTCTTCGTCTGTGGAGTGATACTAAAATCCATCTTGATGGTGATGGGTAAGAAACCACATTAAAAGGATAAATGTGAATGTCCTTCCCTACTTGGGGGCTGCTCAGGAGAGATTCTCCGTCACCTTGCAAATGAAGTTCCCATTTTGGATTCATGGCTGCAGTCCTCTTATTCAGACAGTGAGTTTTTGTCTTGCCGCCCTCAAACTGCCCGCTGGAACCTGTGATACCCAGTGAATGTTCTCTGAAATTCCCCTCGAGGGGTGGAGCCCCCCTTCCTGGCAGCCTCGCCGGGAAGGGTGTCCGCTTGCCATTCTTATTTGGGAGGATGTTGGAAAATCGATGATAGAAATTCTCATCCCTGATTCCTTTTGCCTGTGAGTGCCCCTATAGCTGCCTTGCAGTAGCTGTGTGTAGAGTGCAGTTGTGATGCAGAGAAGGGCAGTTTCTGATTGTTTTTGGTTTTTTTTCTTTATTTCCTCTCTCTGTTAGTGGCTTCAGCGTGAGCACTGCGGGGAGAATGCACATCTTCAAGCCAGTGTCGGTGCAAGCCATGTGGTATGTGTGTTAATTAGCGTTATTGAGAAAGAGCCTGTCATTTCTGTGAAGAAATTAAAAACAAATAAACCAACTGCATTTTAGCGTTCTCCATAATTGCTGTCTAGTGAGCTGCAGCAGAGGTGCTGCTTCCCTGCGTCAGCAGGTAGCAGTACTGCAAAGGAACTATGAGAATGCTGAGCCAAAAAACAGGATCTTCTGCTCAGAGCAGCTGTGTGCTCCCCAACGTAAGGGAAATGGCACTAGTGAGAGGAATAAATGCAAAAAGACCAACCTGAATTCATCAGCCTGCAAACCTGGTCTTTCCCCTCTCTGCGTATTTTTCCAACTGGCTGAAGGAGTCTCGGGACCCGTCGCCAATCTGATGGCGTTCCCGGTGTTCCTCGCTGGGGCCAGGCTGGGGTTCCTGCCGCCTGGAAACTTTCCGTGCCGCCCCGGGTGCCTGTTCACCTTTCAGCTCCTGTCACCCCTCCCATGCACAGGGATTCCAGAGCGCTGAAGCAGAGGTGGCTGAATCAGCAGGAGCTGTGCCAGCAAATTCCTCCTTGAAGAGGCTGCTGCCCAGCCCTGGACAGAACAAATGCGGCTCTTTTGGCCTGGCCAGTTCACCGGCTCCTCTTGGAGCCTCGAGAGATCCCTGTCCTTGCGGCATCTGACAGGGAGAAGATACAGATGTAGAGGAGGATGTCGTGCTAGGGCTGGTTTGGTACAGAAACAAATGCAATTCTTGTTCCTGTCATTTTTGAACTCGGCCCCTCCTGTTGGCAGCCTTAGGTGTGGTTAATGTATTCAGAGCAATGACATCTTTGGAGGAGAGCCTTAGAAAAAAAAAAAAAGAGGAAAAAAAATGAGGAGGGAAGGAAGGAAAAAGTAATGCTAGAATTTGCAAAAACAAATGACCCAATCTGGGCCCTGTCCCTGGAGCGTGTCAGGGGCCAAGAATGCTGGTAAATATGCATTGGACTCCTTGCTGAAGGTGGTTTGAAAATTGTCCATGTTCTTTATTTTCCTTTGGTCTGGCTTTACAAGTGAGCTAATGATTAGATCCCAGAGCCCCTTGTGTTTGCCTGTTAATCAGGAGATTTCAGCCTCTGCCTTGGACCGGCTCTTGAGAAGGGCTCCAAGGTGCAGCCTGTGCCCTCTCTGAACTCCGATGGGATAAATCTGCAGCTCTCCAAAAGCAAACTGCAGCAAACAATGTTGAAAATCTTTTTCCTTTGTGAATATTCTCTCAGATCCCGCTCCTGCTGCTCACACCTGCACAAATCTGTTCTCCAAACTTGCAGGTCAGCTTTACAGATCCTCCATAAAGCCTGTGAAGTTGCACGAAGGTACAACTACTTCCCGGGGGGGATGGCCCTGGTCTGGGCCACGTACTACGAAAGCTGCATCAGCTCCGACCAGAGCTGCATCAACGAGTGGAACGCAATGCAGGACCTGGAGTCCACCCGCCCCGACTCGCCAGCCCTGTTTGTTGACAAGTCAGTTCTCAATTTATTAGAAAAAGTTGTCTTGGCTCACAAGAGAAATCTCCCCTTCGCCCTTTTCTTCCTCCAGTGGTTCATTTCCTTTCTTTTCGTAAATGTCTTCAAAAAGTTTTTCTTCCATTATTCTCATAAAAATTGCTTTTAATACAAGGCTTTGCCACCCCTCCTGCACAGCATGAGTTGCACCGCGCGGTCACGAGACGTTCTCTCCTTTTCCGTTTCAGGCCGACCGAAAGGGAACGCACGGAGCGGCTCATTAAAGCCAAACTCCGGAGCATCATGATGAGCAAAGACCTGGAAAATGTGACTTCCAAGGAGGTAAACGGAACCCTTCCTGCCATCTCACTCTTCTGCTCGACTCCCTTCCCAGAGTGCTGCCCTGACGGAACAGACACCCTGCGAGGACGTGTCGCTGGTTTCCCAGCATTTCCAACTGTTCCGCAAAGGCTCTGCTCTCAGGCTTCCCAGGCGGGGAACCCAGGGTCACACCGACACCAGAGTGCATTTTGCAAGACCTTAGTAACACGTATGTTCCTTCAAGCGCGAAGTGCCCGGTTCTTTGTCGGCAGCGTGGCCTGAGAGCTGAGCCTGCGTTGCAGCTGGTTGTCGCACACGTAGGCAGGTCCAGGCAGGGGCTCTGAGCTCTGGTCCCTCGGCGCGTCCCTGTGAACCCCACGGGCAAAGGCAGCGCTCTCGAAAGATGCTGCTTGAGGCCTCGCGGCTGTGTTAGATGTGTCCTCATCTTCGCTTGCTCAGCTCCTGGCGGCTTCGTTTGAAGGTTTTGTTTTCTTTGTTCCTGAACAAATGTCAGAGGGGCTTGCCGGTGACATTTTGCTAGCGAGTGTGTGGATGGAAAATCGCCAGTCAGGGCTGAGGCTAGTTCCGATCCATCCCACGGGCTGGTGGAAATACATCCAGCCGCAGCGCAGAGATACTCAGAGCAAATGGAAACAGTTCTTTTTGGGCTGGGTTCTTGTTTGGTTTTCAAGGGAAGCGGTTAACACACGAGGCTTTCCTTCCTGAAGCTTCGCGCTGAAGGGTTCGAGTCCGCTCTTGTGTGACAGCAGCGCTGCAGGCTGTAGGCGTAAGCTGGGAACTCGTCTGTCTGCGTACGTGTTCTTGACTCTTCGTGCAGTCAAGGTGCTTTGATTTTGCTGCAGACGTTTCCCGTGGTGGGTTAAACAAAGTTCTTCTTTGCATTCCACCTCCCTGAAGCTGGGGTGCAGCGAGAGGACGGCGTGTCTGTGCTCTGGTGTTTTAAAAAGGGAGAGTGCTGGAAATCTGTCCTCACCAGTGCTGCCGCCGTTACTCCCTCCTTGCTTCTAGTTTGTTTGTTAGCTCCTCTCCAAGCTCTCAGTTTTTATGGTTCAAATTATTTTTAAGAAGCAGGTTGCCCGAATATATTTTTTTTGTACTCGGGTATTATCTGAAGCTTCATTTACAGACCTTAAATCTGGGGCTGTGGGGAGCTTGGAGAGGTGCCACGTAGTGAGATTTCTCGTCTCCAAAAGGTCGCATCCCTCTTGCTGGTTTTAATGAAGTACAGAAGTGCTTTGCAGAGGAGTGCCAGCAAATGTTTCTATTGAACAGACGTGATTCTAGGTGGCATCCTTTGTTTTCTTCTCTGCAGATCCGAAACGAGCTGGAGAAGCACATGAATTGCAACTTGAAGGAATTCAAGGAATTTATAGACAATGAGATGCTGCTTATCCTGGGTCAGATGGACAAACCGTCCCTGATTTTTGACCATTTATATCTGGTAAGCTGCCGTGTTAGGAGTTCCAGGATAGCAGGGGGCTCAGTGGGAGCCAGCTGACAAATGATGGGGCTCAGGGGAAGCTGGATTTTGTGTCAAGGCTGATTTGTGCACCATGAGCGAGAGGTACAGCCCGCTATCCCACCCTTGGAGCAGACTGCTCCAGGACCTTGTAAAAGCCTGCAGTAGAGACGCAGTTTTTTTTTTTTCTAGGTACATTCTTGTGTCTGGCACTTGATATAATGGTTCTTTCCTGGCAGGTTGCTCCTGTTTCAGGACATACCATGGCATAGCTCAGATTCTCTCTGCGCACGCTCATTTTCTATTTCCAGCAGTGGAAATTTTCTTTTATGACAAACAAAGGGTCTCGCTGTGGATGCTGCCCTGGTGTGACAGCTGTTTGCTCTTGGTCACTGTGGTTTTTCTCGGTGGAGCCTGGGAAGTGCAGCAGGCACGGCCAGAACTGGGTAAAGCCTACGGCTGGAGGTGATGGGCTGGTCCAGCCGGTGCAGAAGCACAGCCCTGTGTCTTTCCTCTGATCTTTTGCCACTAGATGGTACTCCAAGCAAAACCAGGCACTGCCATCTGGAACAAAGACTTGCTGGAGATCAACACATTTGTGCCTGTTATGCTTGGGTCTTTTTCTTC
>VZTO01024431.1:0-25403 GCA_013400615.1 Syrrhaptes paradoxus | reverse complement strand
GCGGGGCACTGCCATCTGGATCTTTTTCTTGCTGTTGATCATCCCATTTGTGCCTGTTATGCTTGGGTCTTTTTCTTCTTTTTTTTTTTTTTTCTGTAGGGTGTCAGAGGAAGTGTTCGTGTTTGAGGGCAACACCTGCTTTTTAAACCCTTTTTGGCTTTCTGTTCTGCACGTACGGGGGGGATTCAAGGTGTAACCACACCCATAGCTTTCAGGATTTGCCTCGCTCCTCATACCTGTGATCCCAGTCACGCCACACGTAATGGTTTTGTTTCCCTGCACTATTTATCTCTGTGGTTAAAAATCCAGAGGGGCCAAGGTAGGGATTTGGGATGTGCTCTGTCACATGCTGGCCTAGAACTAACTCCTTAGGTGAGGATGTCATGCCCTTGTCCCCTCCTTCAGGAGGTCCCTGTGCCCATCCAGGACAGGACATCTCTGTGCAGAGCTGCGGGGCTGGCTGCCCTGCTGCCGTGCTCCTGTTTCAGAGGCTGTTACCGGTATTTCCGTGAGGCTGGGGGAAAGGAGGGAGGTCTCAGGCTCCTTTGACACGTGTTTTGTGGCTGTTGCAGGGGTCGGAGTGGAACGCGTCCAACCTCGAGGAGCTGCAGGGCTCGGGGTGAGTACGGCGCCTTTCCAGCACCATCAAGGGGCTCTGAAGCCTCCAGTTGTTTGCCTTTAACTTACATTTGGGTCTTTTGAGATGATATGTGACATTTGTAGGCTGTAGGGATGAGTTTGGGCCCGTTCCCAGCAATGTGGGTAACTTACCATCAAGACCTGGGTCGAGAAATCTTTCCTGCCTCATTTCTGTCAATCACACATGGAGTGGAAATAACAAAACTTCTCGTTTGTGAAGCACACCGAGCTCTCCGAACCCCCCGAGCGTGAAGTGGCCGTACACCGTCTGCGTCAGGTGTGAATTTCTGCCGGCTGCAGAAGAGCAAATATTACAGCGCTAAGGTTAGGAAAAAACTTGATATCTAAATGAAGCAGAACGTCCCGTGGATGAGCAATCCCCTCCTCACCTGCCCAGACAGGCAGCTGCAGGGCTGTCTTTCACCACGCTCTCATCACCGCTTCTTGGCTTGACTTTCGCACTTTTTGGACAAGCGAGGATTTTGTATATAAATATTTGCTGCTTGCCCAAAGGCGTACACCAACCCTGATGGGAGAAACTGAGAAGTATTGCTCAACAGCATGACTAAAAATGTTTAATTTGGAGTCCTTGGGAACAGATGTCTGAACATCTTTGAACAAGTAAATCAAGCAGCGCGTGAATATTTTCGATCGACGGGGAAGGCATCTTGACACGCAGTGTCTGAAAGTCAAAGCTGGACAGATTCTGAAGCAAATATCCTGTGTCCTTGATTTGTCAGGATGATAGGAGGTGATAAATCAATATGGGCATTCGTTCTCCCGGGTACATTGTGATCCCTGCTGTAATATTTGGCAGGAATTGAGAGATGCCACATGACTCTCATTTCATACTTTTGGTCAGGAAGGAGGGAAAAGGATGGGTTTGCAGCTGAAGCCGCCAGTTGAACATTGGGATTCCTGGGGTCTGTTCCCAGCCCTTGCCCGAGCGCATCGCGTGCAGCCAGCGCGCTTTTCTTCCTCCAGCGCTGCGGGAGCTGCGAGTGGCACGCGGGGAGGAGTTTCCAATGAGGTGACAAAGCCTCGGCGGACGGCATGAAATAAACTTCTCCCTCCTGTGCCCAGGGTCCTGACGCTTTGAATGGGATGTGCCAGTGGCGAGAGATGGGTGGATGGACATGTCCCCCACGTCCCACTTGTGTCACCAGGTGTCCCACAGGTCCAGGATTAGGGCTGCAGATAAAATCTTACCATTTGTGTTGTGTCAGATTCCAGGGACTTCACAATGTGTGTCAGTTCCCTTTCATGACCGTGGCCATCCAACTTTATTTTTCTTTTCCTTCTCCGCAGCATTGACTACATTTTGAACGTCACCAGGGAAATAGATAATTTTTTCCCTGGTTTGTTCGCCTATCACAATATCCGGGTGTACGACGAGGAGACGACAGACCTCCTGGCTCACTGGAACGAGGCGTACCACTTCATAAATAAAGCCAAGTAAGTGGGCTGGGAGATGCCACGTAGCGTGAGAGCACGTCGGAGCCGGGGCTCTGACACCGTGCCCTGCGGGTTTCATCCAGCGCGGAGCTGGACCCTCCCTGAAGCCTCACTGCCCGTGAAGGAGGCAACAGGGCTTTTGTGCTCCTGTCTGTGTCCCGTGACTTGACTCTTCCTGTCCTGGCATTAACCTCTTCCTAGCCTGTGATATTTATTATTATTTTGTTTTGCTTCCAAAAGGAAATGAGGATATTTCCTCTCCTCAAGAAATTCTGGAAATGCTCCAACGCGAGTCTGTGTCAGACTGGCCCCAGCTGTCTCTGCAGAGCAGAGATGGTGACAGTCCCTCCCGTCAGGCTCTGCCAGGGTTGTTCCTGCTGCCCCTGTATCCGCAGACTCGGGCGGGCAGGAGCTTCGTGGTGGAAGGAGCTTCGAGGGAAGCTGCCCTTCTCTGACTCCTGGCTTTCCTGGAGAGAGATTCTTCTCGCAGCCCCCTTAATCCAAAACGCTTCTCGCCCACTGCGCTGGGGTGTTGGGGGGGTCGAGGGACAAAGTACTGTCCCTCTGGCATGTGAAATGGCAACGACAGATACCGCGACCGGAAAGATGAGACGCTTTCCTGTTTGTCCTTCCAGGAAGAATCACTCCAAGTGCCTGGTGCACTGCAAAATGGGCGTGAGCCGGTCCGCCTCCACGGTTATAGCTTATGCCATGAAGGAGTTTGGCTGGTCGCTGGAAAAAGCCTACAATTACGTGAAGCAAAAGCGCAGCATTGCGAGACCAAACGCCGGCTTCATGAGACAGCTTCTGGAGTATGAAGGCATCTTAGATGCGAGGTAAGGTGACGGGACGAACAGGAAGATGACTTGTAGCAAATGAAGGAGCTGATTGTAGGCAACCTCTGGTGGTTTTTTAACACAAAATACAAATTGATCCCACGGAGTTCTGCTCAGGTTCTTCTGCCGATGTCTTGCACGCACGCGGGTCGTGGCAGAGCGTGCGTGGGGCCGTAGGCTGGAGGCCAGGCTGCCATCCAGAAGGGCAGATGCAGAAGCCTGGGCTAATTGTGTGTTTTCTAAACCTTCTCCGTGCCAGGCCTCCCTGGATGGGAATTAGCTGTCCTGGAGGGAGGTGTGCTCTGGTTTAATTCAGGGAGGGTTTCTCTGCGCCTGGGAAGCATGTTCGTGTTTCTCAGCAGCCAGCACTGTTCAGCACAACATTGTTTGTGTTTTATGAGGCAGAACCGAGCTCGGGCAGCGTTGGAGGCGAATCGTTTGCAGTTCTGGGTGACCATGCCAATCACAAGGCTTTGTCAGTGGTATCTAATGAGGGTTTCTGCATGCTCTGCGTGGCCTCTGCTCTACTGGGGGAAGAGGAGGAAACTTTTTCACTCCGGTTCTGCAGGAACCGTGCCATGAGACGTGCAGAGATGTTGGTTCAGAGTGTTTTGCCCTGATGGGGAATCTGCCCCTCCGCCCTGGGAGGCTCCTCCTGAGCACTGTTCCCATCATGGGTGCGGTACAGGGCAGTGCTGGGACTCCCCCGGGCCAAAGAGACTCAAGTGGGCAGACGAGAGGGACAAAATCCTGATGCTAGAGGTGATTTTCCCCAAGTGGGACTGCTGGGCTGGACCCAGCGGTCAGCCCCTCGGTCCCAGGTTGTGGAGAGGGATGAATGTTCCTGGCGAGCATCCTGCAGCTCGGCGATAGTCACGCGTGTCTTTGCCTTTTCCGCAGCAAGCAGCGCCACAACAAGCTGTGGAAGCAGCAAGCAGAGAGCAACCTCCCCCAGAACACAGACGGCACCACGGGGTCGAGTGACTTCTTACTCGAGAGCTTAGACATCGACCTAGAAAACCGCCTGGCCGACCTGGACACACCTTCGCAGTCGGCGTATCTGGACAACCGCGGCGGCACAGACGTGCCTGTGGGGTTTAACTACTGCTTCCGTCGCCTCTCGGACACGCTGCTGGAGAACAAGATCCCCAGGGACAGGGAGAGCTTCTTCCCCGTGGAGGAGCTGGAGCGGGACGCGCTGGCGGAGCACACTGCCTCGCTGGGGGGACAGCCTCCGTCCGCGCCCTTGGAGGGGAGGCTGCTGGAGAGGGCCAAAGCCCTGGGGACGGCAGAGCCGCTGGCAGAGCTGAGCAGCTTCAGCGAGAAGGAGGTGAAGAAGAAACTGGACTTCAGCCCCAGGAAGGGAAGGATAGTGCTGGGCCACGGGGACCCGGGGGAGGACGGTGTCAGGGAGGAAAACCCGATGGAGAAGTGGAAGTGGCGTTTGTCCATGCACAAGGAGGAGAGCAGGCTAAATAGAGAGAACTTGAATAACAACAACAGCAAAAGGAGTTGCCCGGAGGATTTTGAGGTGCGTATGGAGTTGAGATGTAGGTGATTAGCATGGCTGACTCTACTGCAAGTGAAACTGCTCTTCTCATCTTCATAGCACAGTTTCATTTGACTTGGATAAAGCCTTTCATTCCATGATGAGCTTCTTCCTTTTCGAAGTGCTTCTGAACATGGCTTTGCTTGCCCGAGCTATGGATTTAGATGCCAGAGAGAGCGCGCACGCATGCGAGTGCCCGGTAACTGCTCTGGGCAACTCGCTTGCATGACCATCGCTTGACCCGGTAGGTATTCTTCCGTTGAAGGTACTGTCTGCTGAGAAAGTGCGTGGCTTTTGTCCCTGCCACAGGGCCTTAAGAGGAGTGGAAAGGGGCTTCGTTTGAGACCTGCTTGGCTGTACATCTATCTTGTGGTCTGTGCCCCTCTCTGCTGGTTGCTGGTGTCCTGGTCTGTGCACATTCATCTGGTTTTGTTTTTTTTTTTTTCTTTTTTTCCAGCATGATGCCGTGTTTGGGATCCTCAGTAAGGTGAAGCCTTCCTATCAGTCTTGCACCGACTGCATGTATTCCTCGGCCGGTTTGTCTCCCGACTCCTTCGGCGAGCAGTGCGAAAAGCTGAACCCCGGCGCCGCGCGTCGCAGCACCACCATCTGCACGCAGCCAGCCCTCCTCTCCCACATCAATTCCAACTTGGCGGACCTCCTGCCCAGCAAGGCACACGCCGAGGAAGGGATCAGAACTAAAAATAACGAGCCTCCGCTTCCTCTGTCGGCAGGAACTGCTGCTTTGGAGGCCGGCGCTTGCAAATTGCTCGATCAACACGTGTTGGAGAGAGGAAAAGATGCACCAAAAACCCCGCTCAAAGCTCTGCTGCCCCGGAGGAACTCGCACTGTGACAGGAGCCTCCTTAGCGCAGAAGTGATAAAGGAAGAGTCTCTAGCCAGAAGAGACAGCAAACCGACCAAGGACCTGAAATATTTGTTCGGCAAAGACTTGGAAAAGCCAAGCGCGAGCAGTTACCTGATGCAGCACCAGGAGTCTCTCATCCAGCTGCAGAAAGCTGGCTTGGTTCGGAAGCACACCAAAGAGCTGGAGCGGCTGAAGAGCCTGCCCTCCGACGCCTCGTCGCTGCTCAGAGAGAGCACCCTGAGCAGAGGCGACTCCGACATCCCGGAGGAAAGCGAGGATTTGATTTCCCATCACGTGCCTCTTCTGGGACCGGCGCCGCTGATACCTGAGGATGCAGCGAACGACGTGGAGAAATTAGAGGTGAAACGTGTCTTGGAGGGGATCTCTCAGAAAACCTCCACGCCCGTCGCCTGTCGGTTGGAGCACACGAGCAGTTTCACCAAGGACTTCCTGAAGACCATCTGCTACACCCCCTCCTCCTCGCGCAGCTCCAACCTGACGCGGAGCTCCAGCAGCGACAGCATCCACAGCGTGCGGGGCAAGCCCGGCCTGGTGAAGCAGCGAACTCAGGAAATCGAGACCAGGCTGCGGCTGGCTGGCCTGACCGTGTCCTCTCCTCTGAAAAGGTCCAATTCTCTCGCCAAGCTGGGCTGTCTTAACTTGTCCTCCGAGGACTTATCGAGTGACATGGATGTGTCAACCGTAACGGACTCCAAAGAGGCCGTTTCAAGCGAGTCTTCCGTGCTCTGTGAGCCGCAACCCGCGCTGCGCGGCGCCGACGTCTCCTCCAAGCTGGCAGCGAAGCCGGCGCTCGGAAACTTGAAGAACACGCTGTGGATGGGGAAAAGTTGATGCCTCCTGCGGGGAGAGCCGGGGGGTGGATTTGGGGGGTTTGACGGCGTTTATTCAGTTTTATCATCTGACTGGCAGTCGCTCAGCTGATGCCACCTCTTCCCTTCCTTGTCCTCCGAGCGGGGAGAACGCAGACCGTGACGGGTCACGATGAATGGCACGAGGGAAATAAAGTGTGTTGCATGGCGCAGAGGAGGACTGTGTGTGTGGATTGCCCGTGGTCCCGCAGGATGCCGGTCCAGAGCTGTTTGCCAAGTCTGAGAACGTGGTTTTGTGTCCGTGTGTACGTAGATAGATATCTGTGGCTGTCGATCTATCTATGCAGATAAAAAATGCTGAAATCTCCTGTTTCAAAGACTGAACACAAGAACGAGTCGCGATTTTTTATTTTTATTTTTATTTTTTTTTACAGAACAAACACAAGTCTCCAGTTAAAACAGGGCACTTGTGCAAAAATCCTTAAAACGGTGACATCGACACTACCTCTGTTCTTGCTGACTTCTAGTCTTGGTTTGTTCTTTGGGGTTTTGTTTAAAAAGAGGCTTTTCCCACCGCAGTTCCCCGAAGGTGTTCCCTTGGTGTGACCCGTGAAGGCCTGGAGGAGCGCGGAGGTGTCACCGCGCCGAGTGACCGGCTGTGCGGTGACAGTGTCGAGCTGCGTTCGCGCGGGCTGTGTGACCCGCTGCCATCAGTGCGTCCTCACTGTGTGACCGGGTGGATTGTCACAGCCTCACGCTGGTGACGGTGACACCCAGCCTGTGTCGCTGTCGCAGGCTCCCCTGGAGAGGCCTCATGTTTGGTGGCATTGTGGTGTCCCAGTGACAAGCTGGGCCAGTGGGTGGCCGTGGACCCTCGGGAAGTTCTGTGTAACGTAGTGTCAGTGTCACGGGGACCCGCCATCAGTGGGCGGTTGGTGACACACCGTGGCAGCGAGGTGGCCGAGGAGGGACGGATCCCCGGAGGCGATGGCTGAACTCTCCTGACCCATGCTGTTGGTTTGGAAGAGCAGCTCCTGCGTCCTTGGCTCGCCAGCAGCCTGGGGAGCCGTTGGCGACGTCGGGGGATTATTTACGGGGGGTGTCGGGAGGCTGGGTGGCCCCGGAGCGGGGGGCCCGGGTGGACGTGTCCCGGCTCTTCCAGGGCTGACAGGGTGTAAATCCTGCAGTCGGACAGGAGGATGGGCTGGCTCCAAAGAGAGAGCGATGCCGAAGGCGGGGGCGAGATCGCTGTGTGGAGGAAAGATGCCGGGAGGACACTGAGCTGTGCCAGCGTGTCCCCTGCGCCAGGGACCGGCCTCAGAGCAGCTCCTCCTCCTGCTGCCCTGCTGCTGGAGCTGTTTGAAGCGCAGCAGGTCACCGATGCTGGATGAAATGTAGATTTTTCTTGGAATATGTTGGGCAGCCAGGCGAGAGATGCTCTGACCGAGTCAGGAGGGACGTGCTCCAGGTCTCAGTGCTCCCTGAGTCCCGTCTGAAGCCGTGACCTCNATGCTGGATGAAATGTAGATTTTTCTTGGAATATGTCGGGCAGCCAGGCGAGAGCTGCTCTGACCGAGTCGGATGCTCCCTGAGTCCCGTCCAGAGCCATGACCCTGGGGGTCAGAGCAGCCCTCGGGGGTCAGAGCAGCCCTCGGGGCTCAGGGATGGTGAACGGATGGATTTCCTCCTTCAGCAACAGGCTGCGGTGGGAGCTCTCCCACATTTTAAGATCTCCCTCAAAGCCCGTTCTTAAAACCCCCTCCTGGAGGTGGGGAGAGAGCAGGGCTGCGAGCAGTCGCTCTGAGTGTGGATTAATCACAAATCCACTGTCGTGAGAAAGGCAGCCCCGTGTCCTGCCATGCCCAGAATTTACCGTTTTTTCCTGAAGGACGAGACCCACCGCATTTGTGTACGAAGGAGAACAGTGGGGACGGGCAATCGGGACACCAGTGTCCCTCCGGGAAGAGTCTGGCGTTGGATGTCCGTCTTCAGCTTCAGGCATAATTTTGGGGTGAAACCCCCAAAAGCTGCTTTGAAGCAAAAGCTGCGTGAGGGAGCCCTGGGAGATGGGCACAAACCTTTTGCTTTTTGGGGCTGAGCGCTGGGTCGCGTTCAGAGCAGGACCGAACCCCTCTGCCCCGTGTCCGCGGGCGAGCGGGTGAGTCCAGGTCTGCAAGAAATCCCCCGGATTCCCATCAGCTTTGCCGTCCCCTGCGTACCCCCGGTTCCTGATTTGAGACGGGGCAGACGACGATCAGGTTTGATCCCGGCACAGCCCAATCATCGTCCCCGGCGTGTGAGGGCCGTTTGCAGGGTGATTTTTCTCCGCTGTGTTACGCCGGCACCTTTCTCAGCGCTCCGGACGCTTCCCATTGCTGCCCAGCCCAGGGAAGACGTGGGGTGGTCAGATTTGGATAAATTCAGAAAAATTCCGTTAACTGAACGGAACAGATCTCTTTCCCATTTCCCCAGTGCCTGCCCAGCTCCGCCGTGAACAAACCGCTGCTCCCCGGGGCGCAGCCCGGCACCGGCGTGGGGCTCGGGGCTGTGTCATCGCGACGCTGTCGGGACAGAGGCGTAGTTTAGTGGGAGTCGGTCTCGAAGCCCCCATGTGCCATTTGGGAGGTTTTTGTAGCCAAGCCGGTGCTGTGGCGGACGTCGTTAGCCGTGTTGCATGAGAAGGTAGCCGTGTGTCCCCCTCCCACGTGTTGTCGTTGTTCTTTTCCCATGGAGTGCCTTAATCCTCGTTTACAAACTCTCTGTATTTGCGCCCGGCTGTTGGACTCTGCTGTTTGCTGTCGGTTCTGTTGGTGCTTTCGGTGTTTCTGGCGGCAGCCAGACCGTTGCTGCCCACCCACCTCCCGCCCCGCGGGGCTCCCCGCATCTCCTCTGCTTCGTGCGGTGAAACCAACGGAGCTGCTCCTGCCGCCCCGTTTATCTATGCATCGCCGCGGGACACGGGGTAGGAGGTGACCTGTCACCGGCTGGCCGTGCTCTGCCCGGGGCTGTGAGCCCCATCCNTTGTTAGTTCTGGTGTTATGTTTGGGTGCGTCGTATTTTTTTTCCTTTACGGTTGCGGTAGGGGTCGCATAATGCTCTTTTTTTTTTAAAGTTTTGTTGGTAAAAAATGTACTGTATATTTTATGTGCTTCTTGTGAGAAAAAAAATAAACTTTTGTTTTGTTTGTTTTCATTTTACAAATGAGCTTCGCAGCGTTTTTGGAGCTGGGGAAGGATCAGCCCGGCCGGCAAGGGGCCGGAAAAAAAAAAAAATAGGAGACGGTGAGTGCTGCAGAAACCCACCTGAGCCACAGCTTGCAGATTTTTTAAGGGGAAAAGAGAATAAAATAGAAAAGTGCTGAATTCCTAGAGGCAGAAGTTCAGCTGAAATCTGCAATTTTTGGCCCAGCCTCTTTCTGGAGACCCGGGGCTGGGTTTGAGGAGGAGCTGCTGGGGTTTGTTCCCGGCACCGACGGACGCTGGCAGCGGAGCAGCTGCACGTGTGACAGCGACGCCTGCGCCCTGCTGAGCCCTCCCTGTGCCGCGCAGGGGACAGGACTCATCGGGAGAGGGGCTCGGTGCCACAGCGGTGACATGGGGCTTCCGCGTCCCCCCCGCCCTGCCCTGTGCTCTCCTCCAAGAGCCGAGGAGCTCGGTCCCGGGATGCGGCTCCGCTGCCGTGAGCCGATCCCGCTGCAGCCCCATGATCTCCCCGCGGTGGGACCAGCCCTTCCCGGGCACTCGCCAAATTTTGCCTTTAAAGGCAAACAGCGAGCATCTGTCTCGTGGGCCTGCGAGGAGTCTGGTTACTGCCCGGGATCGCTCTCGGAGCCGCTCCGGGAGGATCGTGTCCGTGTTTACCTTGGCCCGGCAGCAGGGCGCAGGCTGGGGATGCTCCCGGCTTTGGCACGACCCGCGGATTGCCTCCACGAGTCCTTAACCCCCTCTGGAAATATCGGCTTTTTAGGGTTTTTTGGGTTGATTTGGCTTGGAGTTGGCAGCTGCCTGCCACCCCTCAGCGGGTGGGATTTCCTGCCTGCCCCAGGAGCTGGGGTCGGGGCAGGAACCGTCCCATGCCACCAGCATTGTGACGCTGATTTTCCACCTCCTCGTGCGCACGGAGCTCCGGCCGCGCGCTCCTGGGGGTGAGCGAAGTGACTCGAGTCCTCCTGCAGCCTTGGCTGGGGCCGGGGTTGCTGCCGGGGTGACAGGGGAGCAGCAGCGCAGCCCCTGTCCCCTTGCAGCGAGTGTCACCCTGATGTCACCTCCTGTCACCGGGACGTTTCTGGGCTGCAGGGGCTCGTGTGCAGGCAGCAGGTCACCGGGTGGGACAACAACCTGCAAACGATGGAGGATGGAGCCCTGGGCTCCCCGAGGGGGGTTTGTGGGGTTTGGTTTTACACCCGGGAGCATCTCTGCTGGACACGGGGCTCTGCCCTGGGTGGGGTGCTGAGCGGGTGGGTCCCTGCGGCGGGAGCTGCGGCTTCAGGAGCTGAACCAGCATCTGGGGGTCCCCAGCCAAGGACAGAGACCCTGGGTTGAGCCACCCCGGCACCGAGCGCTTGGGCTGGTGTCTTCCAAGAGCTGCCCGGGTGTTCCTACGAGATTTCACACCAAGGAAAACCGTGGGATCGAGTGAGTGCGCGGGTCTTACACCCTGGGGTTAACCCTCTCTAGGGCTGAGCTCATGCTGAGCTGGGAGCCCTGGGGGCTCCCGTTTGGGGGGACAGCAGCTTTCCCGCTGTAGCGTCCTGTTGAGTCCTTGGGACAGAGTCTGTCCCTTCTCTGATGCCATTTGGGGGTCAGAGGTTTGTCAGCTCATTTAATTCACCCTTCCCATGGCTGCTTCACAAGGTGAGGTTCCCAAGGATGGAGATCTCCCCACCCCGGAGGTCTCCCCGCTGTCGCTGGTCCCAGGTTTGCATCCCAGGAGCTCCACAGGAGGCTTGTACCTGGGAGAGGCTCCACGCGTGCGACGGCTGGAGGATGCCCGGTCACCGCCGGTGGCTTTGTGCCGCTTTTTTTGTTCTTCTGATGGAAAGTTGGTTCTTCACGGCACGGTTCGTGTTGTGGCCGAATGTTACATCCTGTTGTCATGTTGCCATGGCGAAGCCAGACAACATCTGGAGCAACACAAGCTCTCTCGGACGACCGTCGGGGGTTATTTATAACCTCGCTGGTGCCTGAGAGCGGAGTCCCCGTGGGCAGATCATGGTGGGGACAAGCCTGGCCCTGGGGACCCTCCTGCTTGGGACCCGGGCGGTGGGAAGACGCGGGGTCCAGCCAGGCCCCCACCTCGCTGGTCCAGGGGAGCAGCCCCCGGGCAGCACCGGGCGGTGATGGGGAAGGAGCAGATCTCCCCCAGGACCCCCTGACTCCGCTCTTTGCCCCTATGGGAGGGGGATGGTTCCCCCCAGCATTTCCCAGTTTCACACTGGGGGGCCAGGGGTGGGGGGCAGATGCTGTGACGGTGTTACCAGGGGGAAAGATGAGGTTTGGCAGGGGGGCGAGGCTGGGTTTGGTGCGGAAGGGATGCAGGCAGGGAGGCCGCGGGAAGGATGCAAAGGGCCAACGCAGCCCTTGGACCACAGCGCAGAGGAGCCGCAGCTCCGGCCGGGGGTCTCCAGCCTCCCCCAGCTGCGCTTCGGAGCCCCCGCGGCGGCAGGTCCTGCACGGGCAGGGACACCCACGGACACTGCCATCGACGGCAGCGGCTCTGGGGAAGCTGCTTGGCCAGGGAGCAGCGGACGGGCCGCTCGGGTTTGCTGCAGCCCCGGCCCTCGCCCTGGGCGTTGCGTATTCCCTAAAAGTCTTTTCCTCCCCGGTCTGAGGGACGGGGCGGCGGCGGTGCTGCTGCGGCTGCCTTTGCCTTTTATGCAGACGGAGCAGGAGCAGAAACCGCCTGGCTCCCGCGTCAGGCTTTCCCCGAGGGTTTCATAAGCAGCTCGCGGGAAAGCCGCGCTGCAGAGCGGGGTGAGCCCGGGTCCCGGGAGCCAGCCGTGCAGCTTCCACACCGGCCCTGGGCTCTACAAACCCCACACAGGGCAAGAAAAAAAAAATTATATTTCTAAATCATGATGGTTTGTGGGACGCTGAGAATGTGTTTGGCTTTGGCGAGGGGAACCGAAGGTGTTGGCTCAAGGGGAAGAACCCCAAATTATTGTGCCAGCAGCTGAGTCTGGGGGGTGTATCCAGGGAGACGTGACTTGGTTTGAAATCTGCCGCGTGCCTGGGAGCAGACCCTGCTGCAGCGTGTCCCTGCCCGGCAGGATGGGTGCTGCGAGGTCCCCCCACCGCCAGCACCACCCGCTCCCGGCGCGATGGGGACCCCGCCGCAGCCCCGCTTGTGTTTGTTCCGGGCAGCCCAGGCAGGGATTTAAAGCTTCCAGCGGCAGCAAGCGGAGTTTTGTCTCTCTGCAGAGCAGCTCCGCGATGTGCATCGAGAAATCCCGACCCCACGAGGGGCCTGGCCGGCCCCCGGTGAGGGCTGGGACAAACGTCCCTTGGCGACGGTCGGCGCTTGGTCCCACGCCAGCCCCTGGAGGAGGGGACGAGGTGGTGGCATCACGAGGGACCGTGGTCCTGTGTCTCTTTGGGGACCGTGTAGGTGCTTTCCTGCATCCCAGGACGGGATGTTTCCCGGGACGGGACCGGAGCAGCCGGCACCTCGTGCACCATAAAAGGCAAAGCGCCGGGGCCGAGCTGCGGGGTGGGAGCCGCGGCAATGCCAGGCATCCCGGCTGCGGACGGAGCCGGCAGAGCCCTGCAGCCCCCCGCTCCCCCTCCTCCCCCAGGGTTCACGGGAGCCCCTCTGGCAGAAGGATTAGCCCAAGGGAGGAACTTTCTGCTCAGAGGGTTGTTTAGAGAAATACCCGGAGCGTTAACGGGGATTTTTGATGTTTTGGAGTCTCATGATGGAAACTTGTTTCTGAGGCTGCCGTCGGGCCGCTCTGTTTATCTCGGGCAGGCTTTTTGATGTCACAGCAGTTCCCCTAGCAATGACATCTTCCAGCCGATCCATCTCTGCTCCGAAGGCAGGGTCTCTCCCCGAATCGCTGGGATGCGGACCAAGGCTGCGCGCCACTTCCAAGGAAGGAGCGCTGGGGGGGACGCGGCGCGTCCGTCGGGCGCAGGGCAGGGAGGGACGAGCGCCAGGGGCACGGCTGCGGCTTTCCACGCTCCCCGTGAAACCCACGGGGGAGCTGACGGAGGTGATCCTGCCCAGACGAGCCGCAGCAGACGACCTGGCAGTAAATCACTCTGGAAGCGGCGAGATCGGAGGGGAGCCAGGGAGGGCTGCTGCGCGGGACCGCGGGGAGTTGTTGCTGCGGCGGGTCGGGGAAAAGAAGGAAGATTTCTTTCCCTGCAGAAAGATGCAGATGGGCAGCGAGTCCTGCCTGTGAAGTGCTGGGCCAGCAAATTGGGAGCCGGGGGGGTGCTTTAGCAGTTATCCAGGTGGGATATATTTGGGTAGGGAGCAGCGTAGCATCAAGCGTGACAGCTGTTGTGTTAGGAGAGAGGCTCCTGCCCTGCCGCAGAGGATGGGCTCCGTCGCGCCCGCGTGCGTTCCCATCTCTGCTGGCCGTGAGGCTCAAAAACGCCGATTCACATGACCCTGGCACCCAGGCTTCCGAGCTGCCTCCGTCTCTCCCAGTAGCGGAGGAAGGAGAAGGCGGTGCTGAAAGTCTGCCGAGACCCAAGGTGGGAAGAAATCTTGGCTGGAGAGTTTCAAAGCATTTGGAACAGGAATTACGGTGACGGAGTGGCCGGCCATGGAAGCCTCCACCTGGCAGTGTTACGGATATTTACGGGATGACACAAGTAAGGCAAGGGGGAGAGACTGTGCGGCTTCCCGGGGAGCCTCTGCGGGGACGGGCGAGGATTATACCCTGCTCCGACCTGGCCAGGAGGGCCTGGGGCACGGGCTGGAGCGGGGGGACCTGCCCGACCCCGGGAGCGACACACAGACTCCTGCCAAGAATTCAGAGATGAGCAGCAGCAGGCGGAGGGGGCAGCGGGGGCTGGCGGCGGAGCCGTGCGTGGAAGACCACCCCGTGCGGAAAGGGTGCGGGAGAGGGGAGGAGGGAGAAGCCCCTCCGAAGGTGTACGAGATGGAGGTCGGGCACCGGCGAGCGGGCTCGGGCAGGACGGTGAAGCCGGTGGTGTACAGGCTGGAGGAGAGCGAGTACAGGCGCCTGCTGCAAGAGGCAGAGGCAGAAGCAGAAGGGGAGGAGGAATGGGAAACGATGGAGTACAAGGTACCTGGGATGCAGGAGGGCTGCCCAGGGGATGGGAAGGTGGCGAGTCCGAGCCTAAGCAGGCTCAACGCTTTCCCGGGAGCCCTGAGGAGGCAGATGAGCCGTTCGGACTCGGAAAGCAGCGCAGAGGGCTGGCAGGTGAATAAACTGCCCCTGAACTGTCCCTCGGAGAGAAACAAGCCGAGCGTTCCCATCAGGTCGGACAGCTTGGAGCTCATGGATTACATTCTGCAAAGCAAACAGGAGGCAACAGGATCTATTTCCTACGTCCCCAGAGAAAGCAGCAAGGCAGCCGAGAGCTTCAGGCAGGCGCGGAGCTTCACCCCCCAGCCCGAGGGCACTCCGGACCTCTGCCCGAACGGCCAGAGCGGCGAGGAGGATGCGGCCAGGAAGCTCGAGCTGGACAAGCAGGTAGCGAGGAGCCTGGAGAGCATGGTCTCTGCGGTTGCAAGTTATACTTCGGGGGTTAGAGACACCGACAAGCTTTTGAGACGGAGCAACAGCCAGCTCCTCGAGAGCATTGAGCAGCTGGGAGGTGAAGCAGATGTAGGGATGCTCGATTCGTACAGCCGGAAAAAAACCCCCCCGGCCCCTCCGGTCAGGTCGCACAGCAAAGAGAGCCTGGCTTTGAGTATGAGCAAGACTGTGGCGCTGACGGAGGCGATGCTGGAGCCCCGCGGCGAGGCGGAGAAGGCTGCCAAGGAGCAGTGGGCAGCAGCTGCAGGCGGGGAGCTGCTCGCTGGAGGCAGGACTGCGGGAGGAGGGGGCTCGGAGGAGCCGGAGCGGAAGGGGAGGAAGGATCAGGAGGATGAGAATGTGCTTAAAGTTGCCGACGCAAAGAAAACCTTCGAAAAGTCCAAGCCGGCGGAGGGAAAAGCGACGACACCACCACCCAGCGTTGCCAGAAAAGGTGAGGTGTGACCTCGGGCGGGCTGGGGACCCCGGCGCTGCACCGTGCCGAGGGGCTGGGGGGGTCTCAGGCACGCTGCGGCCGAGGGATGGGTGGTGAGGGGAGGTGGGAAGCTGGCGGTCGTGGGGCTTTTCAGAAAACAGCTGCCTGGTCCCAGCCCAGCTATGGGATGTGCTCAGGGCACGGTTAGAGATCTGCGGTGGGATCGAGGCGGGACGGAAACCAGGCGTTGGGTCCCAGCTTCCAGCAGCCTGGGAAAAGTGCTTCCTGCAGTGGAACAGTTCTGTGAGAAGGGGATTTGCTCCTGTCTATAAATAATATCCGGCATTTCTATACTGAAATTCCTGCACATGGACAGACACGGTGCAGAAACCCCCCTGGGATAGTTTCTCCCGCTGGCACGGTGCTCGGGTGCCTCTCTCCAGGCAGCGGGTGAGCCAATATCGGTTTGGTTCGGCTGTGGCACAGAAAGGAGACGTTATTTTCCTGGGGCTCTTTTTCTCCTGCGCTGTGATTTAGCTGGATAAGGCTTCCAGGAGAATGACATCAACTTGGAAACCCTGTCGCTGAGAAACGGTGGATAAATGAACGTCGTTGAAATTTCACCGTTATGCAGAAATAGGGAGAGATCTGAAATGAGTGTGTTCGAGAGTCTGGATCCTGCCAGGACACATCAGACCCACGCTGGGTAACTCACATCTTCTCTTTATAGAGAATCTGCAGCTGTGCATTGCCTTATAAGGGAAAATAAATGTTTTAGGGCACAGGAAATCTATGCTAGCGTTGAATTGACTAGCGTGTTTACTTAAAAAATAGGTGTGATTGTCCCACGGTGCTGGGTGCATTGTGCTGTCAATCACTCTGGTTCAGAGTCACGAAACCAACTCAGAATCGGAGTCTGTGCGTGTGTCAGTGACAGCAACGAGCTACCGCGATGAGAAATAGATCCTGGCGTCTGAAGACGCTCTCACGATGTAAAGAAATAGGATTGTGAATGTTTCTTGCTGCGAACTCTCTGCCAGTTAGGCTGTCAGCACGGAGCAGTGCTGGTGCCGGTGTTATCGGGGTGTCTGGGTTGGCTCCGCTCGTCCTCGGGTGCGGATGTGTCTGATCAGCCGGTGCAGCCGGTGCGGCGTGTTTCCATCGGGGATGTGTTCAGCAGCAGAGGCACGCGGCCTTGCGGGGAGCAGGCGGGTGAACAGAAGTGGGTTAGGAGGAAATTCAGGGAATCGTGCTCCATCCCCGCGGCAATGCCGGCTGCAGCTAAATCCCTCCTGACACGTTCACCTGCGTGTTCTTCAGCAGCAATGGCGAGGGAGGGTCAGGACAGCCCCTTGCAGGGTGAACTGTGAACATGTGAACAAGAGCAGGAGCAGCTTCTCGTTTTGCTGTGGCTGTGACAGTCTCTCTCTTTATTTTTAATCCGTTTCTAAACATATACCTTCCCAAATCCCATACCACCAACACCCGCGTGTTTACCATTTTGTGATTCCTCTCTTATACTGCTGATTTTTCCAGCACCTTTGGCCCAACTTGATCCTAGACAGCAGGGAGAGAAGGGAGATTTTTTTTCTGCTATTTGGAACAATAGGAAATGTCAGTCCCAGGATATTCATGTTGCAAATAAAATACAGCTCGCTTTTTGCTTTTTTCCTTTTTCTTTTCTCTTTTCTCTTTTTTTCTTTTCTCTTTTTTTCTTTTCTCTTTTTTCTTTTTTTTTTTTTTTTTTGGTGTTTTGCTTTCTCATCTCTCTCCTCCAGTTAATCATCTGGTGTAGCTGAGGCAGCAACAAAGACAATCCCATCTGTTCCAGCTAATTGCTCTAGTTTTATTTGGTGTCCCAACATTTTAATTAGGTGTTGGGACCACCTCCTCTTTATCACCAAAATGGGAAAAAAGAAAGAAAAATACAATTCAAGATACTGTAGAAAGATGGAGAAGAAAAATCCACGAGGAAACAGACTAGCTCGATGTAGAGGTTTCCTGGCACTGTGCAAACCAGGCAGCACCCATTTCTGTGCCTTTCCTCTGAGGGACGCGTGTGACATCTGTATTGCTGCACACAACATGCGTGAGAGTGTGTATGGGTGGTAAGAGATGTGCTTTATGAAATGTATTTTAAATCATTAATAACACCAGCATGAATTATTAACACCCATCCTGACCCAATGGTCACTAAGTGGTGCTTGTCCGTCTCCGGCACAAGCAGCACACAGACCACGTCACCGCAAACGCTCGCTCACCGCGGCGGGTTTTCCTCGCCCTTTGGGGAGGGGGCTCTGACACCCCATTTACCGGCTCTGGGACCGGCTCTGGATGTCCCAGGGATCAAACGAAGGGGTGCTGCTTCCTCACCCTCAGCTTTAATCCCCACGTTCCTCTTTCCTCCGTGTCCGCGTGCCCCGATACACCCTCCTACCCTCCTCCCTTCCTGGCTGTTCCTGTAAAAATCTGATTGAACATATTGCTCTCCTTATCTCCGTTCCATAATTCTACAGCTCCCCTGTCTGGCCGAGGGTTGAATAAGGCCCCAAACCAAATGGATTTTGCTCTCCCTCTCCAGACAAACACTTTGTGGGATCCGGGGAACAGCTCCGGGCAGGGCAGCGCTTCCCTGGGCACAACACGAAATCCCGTCCAAGAGACGGAATCGATCAGCTGTGATCAGGAGCTGCAAGGTGGTGGCTGCTGGTGCAGTTTTGTCCTGGCAGCTGCTCAACATTTGATAATCATTGAAATATCCCTTAAAAAAGAGGTTTGTAAAGCTACCCTTGCCACTCAGCGTGTGCCCAACAGACCCTGAGAAAACCAGGCAGAAAGATTAGATCTAATGGTATTCCACGCACAGAAAACAGCTTGGGTTATTTATTTTTTTTTTTTATTGCAATCAATTCAGGTTTCCCTGCATAAAAAATCCCCTACATTCCGGTGATGTTACATGAAACTCATCACTGATTTCAACAGGAGCAGCTCACCTCGACGCTGCTGAACCTGGCCCCTGCGTATCTGAGTCATGAGAGCCACAGAAGAACCATAAAACCACCCAATTTTCAGGTGGGAGAACCTAGTGCTTCCTGTAAAGTTATTGAAATACAATAATAAATCAAAAGGCTTCAAGAAATAAATATAAAACCAGTGGACACAAAGGTGGATATCTGCAAACCCGCGGTCCAAAACACAGACTGTCGTGTCCGGCATATTTTGGATGACTTGGAAGTTAAGCTGCAAAATAACAGGACTTTAAATTGCTGATCTCTCTAAACCCTCCGTAAGCGGTTTTCCTTCATTCAGAATATATTTAGCAGTGAGGATTTCAGCAAATTGAAATGTTCGAGACAAATTCAGCCCTCAAGTGACTTTCTTGGTCCTGAATGACTGGGTTTGCCGCTCATCTAAGATTGCTCAGAGATGGCAACCCAGATTGCACCGTATCCGCTGAAAGACCAAAAAAGTCAAAAAAAATTTCTGCTAGGAAGAGATGTTGGCATCTGTCCTGCCCCGGAGCACCGCTCAGGTCCTGGTGAAGTCCCCCAGCACACAGTCTGTACTGCACTGTGTCCGTGAATGTCACCTTTTAATGTCTTATTAAAATTCTTGGGTTTTTTTTAGTATGACCCCACACAGTGCCAGGGGAGGGGACTCACACAGACACACAGAGATTATTTTTTTTTTCCCCCACAAGTGCAGGGATTTTCCAGCCATGCCAAGTACCGCATCTCGGGGCGGATGATGAGGAGCTGTGCTGCAGGCTTTGCAGAAAGCCCATGTTTAGTGCTTCTTTCTTTACCTTTCCTAAATAATAACGCTGCACTGGCACAGCAGGCTGTGGGGCACGGCAAGATCGTCACAGGAACAACCCGGCGGGATTTATTGCAGGGATGGAATTGATGCATCTTTGCAAGGAAGCTAAATTTAGCGGCTGACATAAGTTTCAGAGGTGGAGTCTGCAGACGCGGTGCCGTTTCCGTATAAAGGTTGTGAGACAGACTGCAGTAATTGTGCATCGATGCAGTGGAGGGTGAAATTTGTGGGATGGATAAAGCTAGTGAAATGTTTTTTTAATACATTCTGAATCTTTTCTGCAAAATTTAATAATCAGGCGTGTTGGTACTGATGAAACAGAAGGACAGACTTTGTTGTGTGTCTCCTTGTAGCTGCAAGAATTTGGTAACAGGCTATTTTCCTTTACAAAAATTAGAATTTGTGGCATATTTTGACATGTTGTCAGGCTTACATCACTCTGGCTATAATTTAAGCGCTGTTTGTTAGAGTGATTTTATTCAGCTGAAGTGATGAAGATTAGTGTTTACAGCAGAAGCAAAAAGCATGTGTACAACCTCAGCCATTCCTTCTGCTGTCGAAGACTTCAGCCTGAAATCCATCTCATTTCTTCGTCACCCTGGACAGTGAGCTTCTGCGATCTAAACGGCTCCGTAAGCCAGGTCAGGATCTCAGTGATCTTTGGACAATTTCCATCCCAACGTTTAAGGAAGCACTAGCAAAAATTTAGCAGGTATTTTTCCTTCTGAGTCCATCCCCAGTGACTCTCCCAATGCCGTGCCAAGCAAGCTGGGCTGCAGGAGCATCCCTGCAGCGACACTGTCACCCAGGAACCGATCGTTCGGGTGGCAGTTATCGAGAGAATTAGGTTTCAATCAGCTTTCTTGGGATGAACTTCACTTTATGTCCTCTGTGCATCGCTTTCTTTTTAGATGGATGCCAAAAATCTTCCTTGGTTTCTTCTCTAAGCTGTTGGTAGCGCTGGGCACTGCTGCTGTCGCTGTTTTTCAGAACAGGGTAAAGCATCGCCTCGTCCATGATTAAAATACCATTTCAAGCTGGACAACTCTTTTGAGCTAGAAGGAACTATACCTATGTAGAATACTTTTAAGTACCCTTTCATACACCTGTATTAATAGTTTTTTATAAGGTTTTCACCCATATGCACAGGTTCGAGGCTCCTAATAAATTACTGGCAGTGGGACTGGCAGTCAAGACACTCGGCTCCATCACTGACTCATTGTGTGACCTTCAGCGAGTCACGTACCCACGTGGAAAATATGAATCACAACCTAAACCCACTAGACTGCAGATTACCTGCTCTGAGGCTGCCAAACTGCTTTTGTTTTCTTCTTTATTTTAGCTTTAAAGGTATTGTTTGAGGGAGGAGGGTAGAGAGTGAGTGTGCTGGGCTGGCTTTCAGAAGGAAATTATTAATTTCATGGTAATTGGTGCCACAGACAGCATGTGGCAGGGATGCAGGCTTCCAATTCTAAATTTTGTGTGTATCAAGGTGTTGCTCAGTGCCTAAGAGAGACTTCTTTTTTTTTTTTTGCTTATTGAATCAGTGGTTAGACCAGTGTCAAAGTTTAACAAAGGTGAGGTAACATTTGTTTGTTTAATTTGTAGCTGGTTTGGCATCTGATGTTTCCATCAGCTGTAATCACAAGCAAAGCAAAAAAAAAAAAAGTATCAGAGAGGCTTCCTGCATGTTTTAACACCCAGCTATCACTTCCCAGGGGTAGTTCACAGTCCTGTAGCAATTTCGCAGAGGAAGAGGAGGGTTCACAGCTCCGCTCTTCACGACGCATGTATTTCTCCAAACCCTCAAACCCTGCAAGATTTTAAGGGGAGATACGGTGAGAAATCAGGCCCCTTACGCACCTCACCCCATGCAAATGAATTTGCCGATATTGGCCAAAAAACGTATGAGGAAGCGAGAGGAGCTGCTGGTTTTGGCCATGTATGGTAAACACCGCAGGCACCGACCGAACATCGCGCAGGTTCCCCGGAGGAACAGGAACTCGGTCTCTGAGGGCGGCGTTACCCTGTGTGCCTTGTTTGCTGCAAAGGGACTCAGCTTCTTACCGTTTAACAACCGTTCGCCTCCTTCAGCGGGGATAAAAACCCTCTTTACGTAACCCCACGCCCCCAAAAGCAGCTTTATTTTCAGCGCAAGGGGGAGAACCTTCGTTTTCGGTCTACCGTCCTGCGCTTCTCCTTCAGGTGTGACTTTTAGCAGGGCCGTCAGCTCTCCTCCTGTCACCGTCTCGCTGGCAGAGCCGCTTTCCACGGCAGCCACAGGCCCCAGCGTGACAAAAGCGAGGGGACGCGGTTGTTTTTCTCAGAAATGTTGGTTCTCCTCAGCGCTGCTGCTGCCGACAGCAGGCCTGGGGCTCACGAGGAGCCACATCCGCAGGGTTGTGCCTCACCCATCGCACCAGCACTCGCGATTTTTGGTTTGTTGCCACAGTGCCTCACACCCAGCCCGTCCTTGGGCCGGGACATCCCCACCCCTGCGCCCACCCCGGTCACACATCGCGGGGGGTGACAGCGCTGTCCCAGGGGGGCCTGTGAGGGGAGAAGGCCTGGGGCAGGCTGGGGGGGGTCACAGTGGGGCGCCCACCCGGCAAGGGGGTGACCCCGGGCTGTCGGGGCGGTGAGGGGGCGAGGGGACAAGCGGGGGGCGGCAGCGCGGGCACCTGAGGGACCCGCCACCACACTGAGGAGGGAGAGAGAACGCACGCGACCACGCGTGGCGGCGAGCGCCGCGCCGCCATTGGCTAAACGCGCCGCCACTCTCCTCGCCGCTCCCGCCCTCCGGCGTGCGAGGCGGGACGGGAACGAGCCTGCACGGGGCGGTGCCTGTAATAGGGAGGCGTGGCCTGCCGTGAGGAGGCGGGGCCAGCAGTGGGCGGAGTCTCCTGCCGGCGCTTCCCGCCCCCAGCCCGGCCGCGGTCAGTCGGGCGNGGTCCGGCCGGGCGGGTCCTTCCTGCGCGGGGCCGGCCCCTGCCGCCGAGCCCTTCCCGAGGCGGCGGCTGCTGTCNCGCTCCCGCCCTCCGGCGTGCGAGGCGGGACGGGAACGAGCCTGCACCGGGCGGTGCCTGTAATAGGGAGGCGTGGCCTGCCGTGAGGAGGCGGGGCCAGCAGTGGGCGGAGTCTCCTGCCGGCGCTTCCCGCCCCCAGCCCGGCCGCGGTCAGTCGGGCGGCGGCGGCGGCGGCAGCGGCTGAGGAGCGGAGGCGGCTCCGCCGGGCTGAGGAGCGGACGCGGGGAGGCGGCTCGGGATCGCGTGTGCGCGGTACGGGGGCGGTCAGGGGGAGAACCGGGCAGCGGGACGGCGCCCNGCGCCCGGGCCTGCGGGGGGGGAGGCGGGAAGCGCTCTGCTCAGGGCCGGGGCCGGGCGCCGCGCTCAGCCCGGGGCTTCTCCCCCGTCTCTGCTCCTTATTAGGCAGCGGAGCGGCTGCTCGGGGTCGCCGCGGGGTCCGGCCACGGCCGGGGCTCGCAGGGTGCGGGGGGCATGGCCGAGGCGGGGCCGGGCTCTCCGGCCGCACACCTGATGCCGCGGCCCCGGCGCCTTCTGCAGGGGGAGGTTTCCTTTTGTTCGGCAGGTTTTTCCTTTTTTTTTTTTCTTTTTTTTTTAAAAATATTTTCTCTTTTATTTGTTTTGTTTTTTTTCCCTTTTTTTCCCCTTCTTTTTCCCTCTTTTTTTTTTTTNNTTTTTTTTTTTCTTTTTTCCCTGTGGTGATGCAGCAGCAGCTCGCTGGCACCCGCCGCATCCCCGCTGCCCACCCTGTAAGGCTGCAGAGGACAAAAGATGACTGGAGGGTTTAGGGATGTGGATTTTTTTTTTTTTTCTTCATGCTGGTGTTGGCTGGGTACATGTCACGCCGTTATCAGTGGCTCTTCCGAGTCTGTTCGGGAGGTGTGTAAAGTCCTGGGTTGTGTGACATGTTCCTGGGCTTTGTTTTTCTATGTGCAAAGCCACATTGCTTTACTAGCGAGATGTAAGGAGCAGAATTTAACGGTCAGTACTCATCCGTGCGTTGTGAAATTAGCTGCATCTCCGCTCCCAGTACACGGAAAGGCGTCTGACACGCAGCCACACAAGCGTTCAGCTGTGGTACCCCCGTCGAGACAATGTGATGCTGTGACTGCACAGGAGACAGGCCTGAAAAAAAAAATCCAAGGGGCTGGAGACTAAAGTAAAATGGTTTGGTGCTGTTTTATTGTCAAAGATAAGTGATATGTTTAGTGCTGTGTTTTTTAGTGGCTGTGGTTCCAGCCCTGTCAATGTTTTTTGAGCACATCTATTCATGTGGATTAACACGAGCAAGACCAAGGGTGTTAGCAGAATGAGAAAGTGACATTTTGAATATCCTGGGCTGGTTTTTCAGTTTGCTGATAGCAGGTCTGGTTTAATTTTAGGCCAGGCTGTATCCAGATTACCTGACGCTATCGTGTGCCTCTATCAGCATATGCAGGAGAGCAGCTCTGTGCCTTCTGGGGGTGTGGGAAGATGGTGAGAGCTGGCCCTGTCCGTCCTGCGAGGATGTGCTGAACGTGCGGCGGCTAGAGACAACAGCGGGCATCTTGTGCGTGAGGCGGGAGAGGATATGTTCAATTTTCATTTGAATAACAAGCCTTGAATCATCTTTTCTGCTCAAGGGGAAAAACAGATGGCTGTGCACTCACCCAGAGGTTTTATGGCAGCTGATATTCGTGTTTGCTAACGACTGTGTGCACAAAGGTAGCAGATCAGATACCGCTGTGATAAAGTCAAGGCGTGTTTATTTTGTGTATGTGTGTTTTTAGTATTTTCAGTAGCCATAGGAAAGCCTGAAGCACTGGGGTGCATGTCAGGGAGCGTTTGCTTTGCGTTTGTTTTAATACAGCACTCCCTAGTAGTAATTTTTCAGTGGTCACTTGTAGCCTTTGTACAGATTGCTTTAATCAGCATTTGTGTGTCTCTGTGATCTCTGCTGGCGTTACTCTATCTTCGACTGAGCTGCCTTTTCAAACATCGTTGGATTTTTTCAAGCTAAATCTTCATGCTTATTGCATCTGTCACTTCTGGGATTCGCTCCAAGCGCGAGGCAGAGACTCAGTTTAATGGCAATGGGAAGGAATGCACAGAAGGGTAAAATATCAGCAAAGGGCGCAGAGCGATCTGCCCTCCCTGACTCTTCCGTGCATCGTGGGCAGGATGAATATTAGCCTTTAATGATGGCTTCATAAGATGGCTCATTGAAGCACGGCGCTGCCTGTTGATGGTACGAGAATTTATGTTATTGGTTTCAATTTGATTATCAATTCCCAGCATTATGACTCGGACGCCAGCTTCCTATTTTGAAGACATGAGCAAAGCCCTTCCTGGCCGGCGTTCGCAGCGTGGTGAGGTCATCGGCGCGCCACTCCCAGGGCCAGGAATGTCCTTTCAGGCAAACTCACAGGCACATTTTCACTTGACTTTGAAAAAATATGGGTTTGTTTGTTTTGATTTTGTTTTACTGAGGCTTTTTGTGATCATCTCGGTCCTTCTCTCAGGATGTGTTGGAACAGAAACCCACGGAGGATTTGAGGTGCCCCAGTTTAAGCCTTTGCAGAGCATATGAACAAGAATTAAACGCCTGTGTTCTCTTCTAGCTCTTTCCCTGTAGTCCCCCCCCACCTAATATTTCTGATCTGCTGATATTCTGGTTGTTAACTCTGAAATTAATCTGATTAGAAACTGCTTACAGCTTCGGTTTACAGTCCCCCGGTTATGTCACCACACGTGAAAAGTCAGATTGTCGGTGGCTTTAGGCTGACAGGATGTGAACTGAAATATTTTTTTTGTCCCCATATGCACAAATGCAGGTGGTGGTGGCATTGCTGGGGTGAACGCCACGTCAAAACTGAGGCAGAAAGGTTAGCTGGAGCGACGCAGGAAAGCTAGCAGGCAAAGGTGGTAATTCCAGGTGTGCTGAATATTCCAGTATATCGGGAGTCGGTTACTGGGCCCTTTCTGTTTGCTAATAGGATTGGTTTGTTCTGCTCCTCCTCCTGCGGCTATATTAAAAACAGATTATTTGTTTATTTTTGAGGTTACACTCGTTCAGTAAGTGACTTTATTGGTGTCTTTAGTTGATGGCTTTAGGCAGCAGGGTGACTCTGGAGTTCCTCGGCTGCTCGGCGCAGCGGTGGCCGGCAGCTCTGGCTTTGTGCTGGAGGACTGACGCCCAGTCTGGTGCTGGTGGTCCTCAGAGGAGCAAACTGGAGAGGTTCCTAATGGGCTGAAC
>VZTO01024430.1:482912-548424 GCA_013400615.1 Syrrhaptes paradoxus | reverse complement strand
GACCTGGCACTGCATCTACAGGTAGGCTAATGTGGATTTGGGAGGGGGCTGTGTCGTAGCACTCTGTACATTCAGCATGGTGCATGCCATGCTCCTCATCTTCTGACGTCACTGTATTGGGAAATTGGTAGAAATAGGATTTTTTTTTTTTAGACAAATGAATGTTTTTTATTTATTGCTGTTTTGTAGTCCCCAGAGCATTTTGTCATTATGAGCGAATAGCAGCATGAGTAGAGGGATGATAAGAGACAGAGAAACTCTGATTACGCCAGCATCTTCAAAAATTCAGAAAAGACTGACATGTGTGGGAAATACACCACCACTTGCTAAGAGGTGGTCTCAGAATAGGTCATGCCACAACAAACTCCAGGACTGCGGGGATATTGGCTCCACATGCTGGCACAGACCTGGAAACACAGACTCAAATGTTCTCAGATTTACAGGTGCAGCTGCAGTCCCAGTGCAGGCAGGGGTACGAAGGCTGTGGTGGGCAACACCTCCACTTTCCCATGACAAAGTCCGAAGGGGAACTGTGTGATGGGTGAAAGCCCCCTTGCACAGCTGTCCCTTGCCTCATAGAACTCATAGAAGAGTTACTACCCAGTGACTATGAGTAGTTTCACACCTAGATCTGAACTTTCTTGCCTCCATTGCTCAAAGATTGTTTTTTGGCTTTTTCTGTTAAATGCTTGCTAGCCTCTATCCTGAATTTCTTTTGAGTGACAAAGAAAGATATGGGGGCAGCTCCAAACTTGGAAATTATTAGTTGCTGAGATGTATTTTAAAGGTTTTGGTCTGACAAGAGCTAACCTTTGATCTGGTAAATGAGAACTGTACCTTACAGAGGCCAGGGAAGGAGGGGAGAAGTGAGGACTGATAACCCAGGGATGGGCAGGATGATTTGGGGAAGATCAGTGGGAGCTGAGAGCTGGGTTTGTTGGTTCCAGCTCAGGTGGAAGGAGACACTGGGGAAAAAGGTAATAAAGTCCTTCGTGGAGCTCAGGAAAATACAAGTTTGTAGACTGTGAGAGTGTGTCAACTTTCGTTCCTCTCCCATTCCCTTCTCTACCTTCTGAATGTGCTGGTTTGCTTCGCTAGGGCGATTGGGGAGTGGATACCGGCACTCGGGGGTTAAGTACTGGGAAGTGTCCCACTTGGTGGCTGCCCCTGGGTGTCCTGACCATCAGACTGTGGACCTCAAACATGTATCTTATGGGAAGCTGTGTCTGGAGAGGTGTCACTTTCAGAGCAGGTGGTGGTTGTGGTTAGGCATTCGGGAAGCTCACTGGACCTTGTTTTCACATGTATGTTGAGGGTGGCCTTGCTGTCGTGGAGCTCCTGGAGCCCGTGTGGCTCAAAGGGCAGGGGCAGCTGGAGTTCCCACTGGCCTTGGCAGGGCACAGCATCAAAGGTGCTTTCCCAGGGTTATTTCTCCAAAAAGTCCAGGAAGTCATACGATGATATCTCTTCCATTGTGAATCTTAGCTCACCCCAAAGCTGGAAGGCTGTGTTTACGGTGCACCCATTTTTCCTTCTTTTTTTGTCACTGCTTTCCTTCTTCTTGCAACTTAATGCTGACCAGGTAGTTTCCCTGTTACACCAAGTGCTTCATTTCCTGATGGGCCCTTCCGCAGCCCGACGGTGATGTGTACGAGCACTGCTGAGCTGCCTCTGTGAGCGATGACCCTCTTCCCAGTCCTTCACCGCACACCCTCCCCCTGCCTTTCACTATGGTAAATATTTTAGTACTCGTTGAAATCAATTGAGCCTCATCAATTGGAAATAGAGTGTAAATCACTGAGACTGTTGCATTCACCCCAGAAATCAATTTTCACACATTAGGGCTATTAGCTTATTGAGAACTGTGTGATAAATGGCTGCGGGCCATCACAGAGCCACACCTGCCAGCTCTACATTTTGCATCTCAGATTGGCTCAAAAATAGGGGGATGCCAAGGGAAGGAAGATCTCAGTTGGGCGGAGCAGTGCGGGGTAGGAGACACAAGGACCGTGCAGGCGGATGATCTGTGCCTGGAGATCAATAACATCTACAAAGCACTAACTCATCCTCGCGGGGACTGGAGACAGAAGAAGGCTCCGAGCCAAAGTTGTGGTTAGGCATCTAATTTTTTTTTTTCTCTCACAAAGATGAACTTAATTTGAGGAGGAAAGGTGAAATGTAGATTGTGAACATTTAATACAACTAATGGAGTCGTTTAAAAAAGCAGCTTTTCCATGAGTAAATAGCTTTCTTTCACACAGGAGCTGCAGATGGGGTGTAGAAATGCCGCCTCCTTCTGCCATCCCAGCGCTGCAGGTAGAGGATGTGCAGCTTATCACCAGCTGTGATATGGAGATAGCTGGAGTTTCTGCTCTCACTCTGTCATTCATTCCTATCCCCTTGAATTCTAATAGTGGCAGCTAATTAGCTGTTTGCTGAACGAGTCCGGGGGAGGTAAGGGATCTGGTGGCTGAGGTGTACAGTGCCCAGCAAGTTCTTTGGCCATCAAGAAGACCTTGGCTCCTCTTTCCAAGACAGGACAGATTTCATGCTTGTCAGTTACTACTGCCAGTCAGAAATGTGGGTGACTCCGGGGGCTTGGAGGCTCTCCAGTGGTGTAGTCTGTGTTTACGAGCTTTATAGTTCGGTGTTTTACATGTATAGGCCACCCTTGGAGTGGAGGCAGTCATACGCCGGTAGGACAGGCTCTGGCTAGAGATCTTCCACGATCCCTGTACTTCTAAAACCTCGTGTAAAGCATATGTTTCCCGTTTGCACAATAGGAAAAAAAAAATAAAAAAGGAACCTGGAGCAGTAGATCACCAGATGGATTGTGCAATGTGAATACCAGTTGATTTTCTCGCTGTGAATAGTGTGCACATACACCCCTGTTGTTCTTGGAACAAATACCAGAGTTACTTCCATAGACATAGAAGATCCATGTCATCAAAGGTTCTTTCTCAAGATGAGCAATGTGGGCTTAAAAAGGCAAAGTTCCTTCCTGGGAGGGTCTGGAAGAAAGCAACTCGGCTGCTCCTTGGTCTGTACGTTTTGCCAAGGAAGCCAGGACAGTGGTGTTACAGGAAATGTTCCTATAGCTACAGAGTTTGGCCGTGACTTGGTCATTGTCAGTGGCAGTGCTGTTGGATGGACTTGAATGGCATCAGGAGAGCATCCCAAGAACCACAGGCAGCCAGGGGAGCAGGCTGACACTTGCAGGGAGCTTTAGCCTGTCCCCTGCTATCTGCTGTTTCAATGTTGGTGCTTCATCACCCCGTGTGCCTGTTTCCTTCTTGCTCACTTGCTTTGAAAGTCCAAAGTGAGGGACTGAAAGCCCTGACTCACTTTCGGATGTCTTTCCAGGCCAGCTGGAAGCAGGAAGCAAGGACTGCTCCCCGAAGAGTGCCAGCACGGTTTGGCAGCTCTCGCAGCAGCAGACAGCTGGCTTTAAAATGTTCACACCTAAAAGCTCCTGTGCTTCATTTGGCCACATTTCTGGAACATTTTCTAGCTGCTCCATCCAAAATTTTGTCTTTCTTCTTCCTGAGGAGTTTCACATCTAGCAGCACGCCCCGCGCAGTGCAGACCTGCTGGGAGCTTATTCCCAGGATCTGGAGTTTCAGTCTGGCCGGCTGCGATCGAGACTCCGGGCAGGGGCTGCATTACTTCTCTGACAGTCTTGGGCTCTCACCCTCAGCTAATTACTTTGATCCTTTACACTTTGTAAAAATTCTTACAACACAAAATAAGTCCCCCCTGGCTTTAACCTTGTGACCTAACTGGCCCTTGTAAAAGGGAGGGAGAAAACACACAGCCATGCACGCCCAAACACACGCACTCGCGCATGTGCCTGGATACACATCCCCACAAACTGCCTAAAGCCTGTTCCTTTAATAGTTTCCTCCCAGGACTCCCACAAAAAGGCAAATAAAACTCCTTTTACAAGATAACAGGGCAGCATGAAGGATCAACTTCACCAACAACAAGTTCTTTCTTCAGTTCATTTGTTTTTAACATACTTTTTCCTCCAGATTTTGATCCTCTAAGTGCCTCTCCCTCCTCTTCCCTTCCCTTTGGAGGCTTCCATCGTTGTTCCTCTTGCCTGCCCTGCTGCCAACAGCTTAATGGCTAAAGCAAGCAATGGATTTTTTCAGGATCTGCTTGTTCACAGGGAATAGCATGTGTGTGAAGACAGGTTTTTAAGTTCCCTTGCCATGGTTAGGGAATGTTTCTTCTTTCTTCTTCACAGGACCCAGCTAAGAAAGGAAATCCAGACGAGAGGGAAAACAAAGCCATCATATTTATGAAGAGCAAGTCAATAAACCAGGGATCTTCAGCCTGCGAGGTAGCTGAGGAGAGATACAATAGAGGTCTATAAAATTGTAAGTGGCCTGGAAAAATGAATAGGTTGTTATTCTTTTATCTCAGTTACGACAAAAAGCAGATTCAGTTCTTCACACAATGCATATGTCCCTTTCCCTGGTAACCAGAGCTGGGGGAAGCATTTTAAAGAATGGTAATTTGATGAACAGCATAAAGAAATTTTAAGTTTCTGTATGGTTTAGATTAAGCATGGGGAAGCAAACTTGTGTCTTGCTCCTTTACTGACCTGTATTTATGAAACTTACAGACACTTAATAATCCTGAGACTTCTTTCTCTCTGATACATTTGGTTACTTGTACTCAATTTTCTGAAGTTACTGTTAACCACGAAGTAGTGGAAGATGCATACACATCATGATTCACAAGCCTTGCCTTTCTAGGAAAATAGAGAAAAAAATAAAAACCTTAATTTGCCAATAAAACCCACATTTGGATGCCTTTACCCTTTCCTCAGTTAAGCCAAAACCAAATTGTTTGAAAGCTTTTAGGCTTTCACATTTTTCTCCATTCTTCTAGTATTTTCTGTTTCCTATGTTTGAATCAGAGCTGGTAGAGGAAGGAGTTCAGGAATTAAATCCTCCATAGTCTGTTCTTCTGGATAGATCACCTGGATATGATAACCAAAGACATCTCTAGACTCAGACGAAACCATGGGTGTCATCTCGTGTTTTCTGGGAGCCAAGAAATTAATCCTGGAAACATTGTTTGAAGGGAGAACACCCTGCATTTTTGTTGGAAGGTCTGTAGTAGGCTGTGCTGTTTGATTTTGCTGGACACGAAGGTCTTGGATCCAAAGCTTAAGGCAATGAATGAAGGTTCCATAGTGTTGCTGCAGCTGGCTGTGCATAGGTGATACATGCGCAGCGATGGGCTGTATGTGTTCTTTAATGAGAAAAAACACGTGTCATGAATGTGGCCCCGTTTCTGTGAGTCCATTTGACAATTCTAATCCTGAGAAAAAAAATGGAGGTTCCTGTTAGCTCCCCATGTGAAGTCCTCACGCATCTGTTCTCCTCTTTGCACCAGTCAGGGTGAGACACAGGACAGCCACAGTGTCTCGTCAGGATCTGCCAAAGCCAGTTCAACAGATAGTGACACAATTAGGAGCTGTATATGTTCAGAGCAAAAGTGGATCCTGCTGATTGCTCGGGCGTTAAGGCTTTGGGATCAGAATTGTGACCAAGAGACTACGAAGGACCAAGAGGAAATCTTGGTAGGATTTTCATCCTCACCCCTCTTGCCCTTCTTTGAAGAGGATGGTTGTATAGACAGGGAGCTTCCTGGGCCAGGATCTCTCTTTTTTTGTCCTTGTTTGTACAGCACCTAGCACAAGGGTGTCCTTGTTTCTTGCTTAGGAATCTTTGGGATTCTTGTACTGTGCCTTGGCAATGCCCAGAGAAGAAACTATTCACGTAACAGAAATACCAAGAAGAATCTTCCCCCGCGCCCCTTCCCCTATGAGAAATTCTTTGTTTGTTTTCTCATACCCTCAAGGCTCGTGAGCATGATTTTATGCCATGTCAAGGGACACTTGAATTTCCCAGTGCTGAGGTTTTTCTCCATTTTTGTCTAGGTCAACTTCCCACATGCATGAGTCTGAGTGGAGCCATTTCAAGGCTCGGTCGCCGTAGGGTGCTAACCACGCCAAAGCTCTGACCACATCCAAATTCTAGCAGAGGGCTCCGAGATGGCCGCTCTTTCCCCAAGTTGCCTGCTTGTACTGAATACTGGGGCAGCTCTCTAAAATACTGAAGGAACAAAGCATGCAAGGCAGTAAAATGAGGCAATTAAACCTATAAAACCAGAGTTTACAAGGGAATTTATAGTGTCAGAGGCTTTTTATAGCTTTTTTAGATTAGTTTAAATAAAAAAGGAGGAGAGAGAAAGAGCGAGGGAGAAAAAGAGGACCTGAAACTTGAGGAGACTTAAAAGTTCGGAGAGAGGCTTTTAGGAAGCACAGAGGGGTAATAATTAGAGGCACATTTTCCATTTCACTGTCTTTGTAAATTGAAATTAAAGAAGGAGAAAAAAAAGCATGCACAGAACAACAGGCAGTTTACATTGCTCCCCCTTCCTCCAAGTAGCATTTGATTTTTCTCTTGCTATTCTTTTGTTTTCTGGCCAGGTGAAAGCATCTTGTCACCTTGGCAAAGGGACTAAAGTGCAAGAATGAGCTCAGGTAAGGTGAAATTTAGGTTTGGGGTTCTTCCCTTTCTGCTGTGCTTGCTTGCGGGTAAAGTTCCCTGTATGCCTTGCAAATTTGGGAGCTCACATTGAAGAGGTGAAATGGAGCCAGCACCTGATTAAGGCAAATTTGTTCAAGTGAGGCGATGGGCCCTGTGCTTTAAAGAGTGTGCTGCATTTCACGAGCTCCTCCAGCTTCCTCTGCCATTGCACACACTCAACATACACACCCTGGACAAATCAGCTCGAGGTTGGTTTCAGTGTGCCTAATTAGACCCATTCTTGGTTTTTGTCCGCTTCTGTGTGGAACTACGGAAAAGGTGATTCAGATCTCCCAAATCCTGCATCCCTCTCTGTGGAAGCATCTCCATTATTCAAGCCTTATTTCTTCACCATCAGTAGAGCACACTGGTTTTGAAGTGGTGTTTTTCCTTTGCTCTGTTCATACAATCACAGCTTAGCTGAGGTTGGAAGGGACTGCTAGATATCTTCTAGTCCAACGCGCTGTTCAAAGCAGGGTCAGCTGGATCAGGTTGGTCAGAACTTACCAGTAGAGACTTAGGTGGAGAAGGCATGGAGCAACTTGTCCTTTCCCATGTCCTGTTTCATCATGTCCCCTGCCCCATGTATCAGTGGAGCCACGTTTTCCCAGATCTTCCTCTTGGTGCTGATGCATCTGTAAAAGCCCTTCTTGACGCCCTTCACTGTGTAGCTTTTTACATAAACCTACCTGTTCTCAAAGGCAACACAAAGGGCCCATCCTTTGAAAAATTAACTTATAGCAAAATAAAAACCACCAGCCTGTCTTCAGATCAGCTTAAACAGCTCATGTGGGGACATTTTTGCAAACGGAGAGGGTGCCGTAAGAGAAGCTTTCCACCATCCTTGGCTTCTTCAGTGGAAGGGGAGGTTACTCAGTAATCTTTGGCTCTTCTGAGTTGATGCGTTCCTTTTGTAACAAATGCAAAATACAGGATGAAGGGCAAGCAGGAGAGACAAAACCTAAAATAAGTGTGTATGTGTGACAGAGAGAGAGAAAAGGTGAAGAAAGCTAATGAGGAGTAAGTTCAGATCTGATACAGGCACATGCAACTCCAAAGAGGTTCTCTGGACAACTTGTGAAAGGTGCAAACATTTCTGAGTTGTGTCTCCACACAACTTCCCATCTGAAAGAAGGTGAAAAGAAGAGCGCAGTGAGACAAAAATTACCTGTTTCTGATCACTTTTACATTGGGGTGACTGTCTTCATTGGAGACGTTACCATTTTACAATGAGATCAGAATCAAGCCCAGCATTTTTGAAGCTGAGCTTTAGTTTTTGAAGTCTGAAAATACATGCTATTGCAGTCACATGATAAATAGTTCTGAAATCAATATAGAAAGCTATTAAAAATGTGGTTTTGTCTCTGTCTAGTATGGTACATTAAGGCACATGTATCATGGTACACTCTCTTTCCCTCTCTCTCTGTGTACGTATGGATGGGCGGAAATTTTGAGAGTACTCAACGTTGGCCAAACTGTCCCCAATGGAAAATATAACATTGACCTCAAATAGCATCGTCTGTTAGGTCAATGATGAGTGATCTTTAAAATGCTACCCTTAAGTATATATTTAAAGAGGAACTTAAAAAGCACAAGTGAGACTATCTTCCCTGATCCTAAAGTCTTGTTTCGGAAGTGCTGATGAGAAGGCGAAGGTGGCCAGGCAGAGCTCACCATTCCACTCGTCCCACTCCAGTACTGCTTTGGCATTGCTGTTGTGATTTCCCACCAGGGACTTATCTTGTTCAGAAGAGAAGGGTTGTTCAAGAAAGAGAGCCCACAATGACTGGTTTACATCTTCTGTGTTATCAAATGCACCAAGGAACAAAAAGCTGGCTGCCTGAAGCTTTCAAAAGAATAGGGGGGGGAAAAAAATAGCTTCACATTTGCTAGTTGCTAAATACGACTTTTGGTAAACACTGAAGCCAAACAAACAACTTTTATGAGTGAGAAGATCTGTCTGCTATCGCTAATCTTATAGATCGTTCTGTTCTCTGATACTTGAGTATTTTAAATAACATCTAATGGGCCAGAACATACAAAGCAATCAATGTTATTCAAACTCCACAGTCATCAGCTGCAGGTATATGCTATCCCAGCACAGTAGGCTTGGAGCCAGAGCCTTGGCTCATTTAAATCAATGTCAGCAGTTTACAACTTGCCCAGAACCTGGCCCCATATCCTTCTAAGAGAAAAGAAATTTCTTGGCCAGCAAATAGTCCTGGTCTGTTCTAAAAAAAGATCCTTCATTGATACCATCAGGTTGCAGAGCTGCGAGACAAGCATCATTAAGCTACTTCAGTGCTTAGACACGAGATTGTTCTAACTCTTTAAAACCTGAGCCCACTCTCCGTGGGGTTCGTCAGACCTTAGGAGAGAGGTGACTCCATTCTGTCTAACAGAACAAAACTGAACTAGCAAAGAAAACGAAGCCCGTACTTCGTGTGTGTTTATTCTTCTCTTTACAGCTTGCAACACCAGTGCTCCCAGAGACCTTTGTTGGGAATCCAGCTTCTCCTGGCAGGCTGCAACGTTCAGAACCCTGCTTGTGTGCTGAGCCATGTGGTCCCCCGGGCAGCATTGATCTTGAGTAGCACTCCCAAAAAGAGACGTAGACCTGGCTGCGCCGAGTGCCTGGCAGTCTGGCTCTCCCATGTGCGGTGGCAGCTGTTACCAATCCTGGCTGCAGACCCGTGGTGGCCTGGAGAGTACGCGGTTGGCCTGAAAGCCTGACGGTCTGTCTCTGCCTCTCTCTCTTTTATTTTGTTGGCTCCATCTATTATATCAAATAACTTTAAAGAGCACAGTTTGAAGGATGGAGCTTATAATTCCATCTCGGGAGTTTTGATGACTCGAGCTTGGTTCTTGTGGTTTATGATGTCACCGGGACCCATCGATGGAGTCATGGCCCCATAATTCACCATTGCCCTGTTATTTATTCTGGGCAATAAATGGCTGGAGTTTAATCACCAGAGTAAATTACTGAAGCATCTTTGTGGAAACTCTAATGTTACTGTACCAGTATCTATGGCAACAATGATTCAGTAGTGGCGGCTAATGCGGAGGGAACCAGTAACACTCAGCCCTATGCACCCAGTGAGAGAGGAGTACAGACCAGCCCCAGAAAGATGGGAACCTGAGGGCCAAGTCCAGACACACTGTAAGCGGAGAAAAATCCATTAATTGCTGTACAGGTAAATGCACTGGGCACCATAGGTATTCTCTGTTAAATTAGGATGTGGATCCAGACTTTACCAGCCTGTACAGACTTGTGGCATGGATTTTATGCAAAAAGATTTTTAGGAAGAACTTGTGGCTCTTCTGTAGAAATGTAAAGCAAAACCAAACCCGTCGTTTCTGCACTGTTGATTGTTTTGGGGTTTTTTTTACCTTTTCCAGTACAGGTAGAAAAAAAGAACTGAGGATACTTGAAACAAATGGTTCTGAACTTCATACCATTAAGATTTGTGTTTGGGTTTAGTACGCGCAAGAGAAACAGGAGATTTCTTATTTTATCTGAACTGTTTCAATTCTTCTTGCCTGTTACATCCTTGTATCTCTCTGCTATAAAAGGCCTTGTAGGATCTTGCATTTTAGTGTTGGTGGGGCATAATGTTCCTTAAACTAAAAGTGAAACACTAATTTCTGGCAAAATACATTTGCCAACCTATTTAATGTAATCTGAAGATACCCAGTGGTTGTGGATATGCAGTTGGCATTTGAATGAGCCTGGGGCTCTGATGTAGTTGTTCCCATGATAGAACATTATTATTATTACCATTATTTATTGTTTCTTGCTAAACTGATATTTGTGAAAAGGTTTTGCTTTCCAAATCTTAAGTTTCCATTCAAGCCACAGAATTTCTGGGTTCTTTTCTTTTTTTTTCTTTTCTTTTTTTTTTTTTTTAAATAGCTTCTAAGCTCTGTCTGAAAACCTCTGTTTTCTGATTTTAAGCAAAAAGTAAGGCAGTTTTCAAATATCTCTCTCCACTCCCTTTTTCTTTACCTCTCGCCATTTTCTATATTCATTAATTTTCTCTTTGGGAAAGAAATTAGGAGAAAAACATTCTCTGTTCATCCTCTTCCAGTACCCTGTGAATGTTTGAAATTCCCAGCTCCTTTTTTTTTCCTCATTTCCGCTACTGAGCAGCCCTAGAGGAATATTGCAGTGCATGGTATCAGTGCCCTGACAGTCTGCTGCTTATGGTAAATGTCATTTTACAATGTAACTCTTTTTTTTTTTAACTAAAAGTTTATGATTTTCTACAAGGATCCATTGTTTCAAGCCACGCAGCCAACATGTGTTTCTTGAGATATCACTTACCTTTCAAGCAAGTAGCGGTTGAGTTTTGGTCATCAGCCGTGGCTGTCTCTGGATTCATACGGTTATTCTGTTCTGGTAACCTGATACAGCACAACGAGGGAAGAACAGAAAGAAAAAGGCTCTTAATTTATGGTGGGTCTCAGTTCTAATCATGTAGTTGCTTAGACTTGGGCTTTGTCATGAATCATTTTTAATGACAGTTGAAAAGCAAAGAGTTGAAAAGCAAACCTTTACCTTTCTCATCACTGACAGCTCTTCGTAAGTTCAATCAGAACCTTTTATGGCACAGCCTCGCAGTATGGGTGTTATGCCAATGAAGGGATAAATGGAAGCTCTGCCTAGCAGGAGAGCAGGGAGCCTTTTCCTTCCTAGAACAAGATCTGTCTTTAAAATAGCAATTTCAGAGCTGTCTTTAAACAGAGAGCAGTTTTTCAGTTTGTGGATTCCTAAACATTGTCCATGAAGCCCCTCATAGGAAACTTGTCTTTTCTCACAGGAAACTTGTCCTTCTTGGTCGCCTCTCAGAAAGCCCTTAAAAATTCTCCAGAAACATCCCTTGTCTGTGTGGGCCAAAGGGTGAAAAACTTAAAAGTTGATGGCAAAAGCTCTCATGGACTTCGATGTAGCCAGAATGTCACTCCTCCAGTGTGCCTGGTGACATCTGCATGTAAAGAGAGCTCAGTCGGTGCGTTTGTGGATCTCCAGTTAGGCATTTTCTTTGGGGTATGTACTGTTGGTGGCAGTCAGCAAAGAAAAGTGTCTGAGAAAATTTCTGGTTTGACATCAGCTTGCCAAGAGACCTGGTTTAAGGAGTCATCCTTCTTCAGCAGAGCCCATGGTTGTGCATTCAGAAATCAAAAAGTAGAAGTTTAATTCTGATCCCTTGAGTGCGGGCAGGAGAAGACACCGTTAGGGATGCTGATGTGGTGCCCAAAGGAGCTCATAGAAAAGATGCTCTCACTGCAACCAGAATTTAATTGGATACTGGCAGGATCCCGCAATGCACCTACATGGCAGGTTCCCATCAGCACTAGTGTGGCTTTCAAAAAGCTAATTGCTTTTCCTGGCATGGCCACTCTTCCACTTGGTGCTGTTGTAAACTCCTCCATCTTTTGTGTTCTCGACCTATCAAGTCCTCAAGCTGCTGTGTTCTTAGTGTGCTTGTACTGGCTGTGGCAAGACCCTATGCTGGACTGAAGCTTTTCAGTGCAACTGTGGGACAAAACCAAGTACATTTCTTGGACCCTAAAGGAGCGATGAGGTGCCCTGCATAGTATACCTCCCACGTCGCCATGGACTTCACTTGGCTTCTGTCATTCTTGTGTTTCCTTCATGACCTCCAACTTTTTCCTGTTTGGAGACATGTTTCCAACTTAGATTGGCTACATACTATGTTCTTTCTGACACGTTTTGACAAATTCAGTTTGATTTTACCCTGGAGGTCTTTCTAGACTTAATGTTATTGTTGTGGAAGGTCATCAAAAGGGTAGTGCTATTTAAAGGCTAAATTGTGTCACATTTACTCATGGGGCTAGGGCTCCTCTTGAAGATGTCCATTCATTTAAGTGGAACTATACGTGGAGTAAATGGCATCCGTTGGAAGCAAAGGCGCTGGAGCCTCCCTTACTCATTCCAATGGACTACTCAGAGAGTAAAAGTCAAGTCCTTGTCCTTACCATTGATTTTCCAGCCCCTGCCGTTGCAAGGTGGCTTTCTGGCCCCCTCTAGTGACTGGCCAAGTGGAGTTTTATGCATTAGATCCAACCTTTTTGCAATTGGAAGCAGCCATTTTATTCCAGCAGTAAATGGCTTAAAATTTAGAAGTGGCATTTAAAATCCTGACGTACTGAATTTGTTTCCCTTTGCTCGCATCCTTCTCAGGAGCATCAGGTTTCCGACTTGGTGGGACTTCTGGTGGAGTCGGAAACTGTTCGCAGTGGTTAAGGGTGAAATGATCCATCCTGATATTAATGTGGTGGCATGGCCCCAGTTACGCTCCCATTAGCCCAAAGGTTCACGTTCATTAAGGCTCCCTGGATGGTTTTGGTATTGGTATTACAGCCACAGCCATGGGTTGAAGGGGGTATTAAAGGACCAAAGTGTGAATCAAGACGTATAACCTCGTATTGAATTACAATGAAACCCAGAGTGACAATTTGAGTTGATACTGAAAAGGCGTTTTCAAAAACCTGTCTTATTCTTTTCATACTGCTGGAACTACAAAAGGGGATCTCCTTTAAAATATGAATTAGAAATTTTATACTTCTTATGGCTCTGTATTCTTGAGAAACAGATATTTATCACATGCCTGTTTCCTTGGGGGAGTTGCAAGGAACTTTTGGAACAGGTTTTCTACCTTTTGGCTAATGAGGAGCAGGACAATTATTTATTCCAAGAAGCTGGAGCAAGGTTGACAGCCTGGGGGTAGACCTAAAAGCGCCATAACACTTTAGGTTTTAGATGCTCTGAGATCCTTTAGAAAGAACTGCCTTGATCTTTTAGTGCCCTGGTAAATCATTTATTCTGATCACCTACTTACAAATTCCCCCTCACCCATGCTATCAGATGAAACGAGCTCGGTGTACAGCTCCCTGGCTGCGTGCATACCTCGCTGCTCATAACCCCGCAGATGAACTGCAACAACACCGAACTTCAGCCGGGCTCCCAGAGCAGCCTGGTAAAGCTCCTCGGCCAGGAGCAGCCTCGGTCAAGTCAGAGCTGAAATTCAAACTCCTCTGACAAACAGGGTGTCTGGAGCGGGAGGTTTTGGATGGGATTTTTCCCTCTCACGTTACTGTGCATTGCAGGCTGCGATCCGGATGCATGCTGTTGAACAGGCTGCGATCCCCTCTGCTCCTGCCTCCACCCCCAGTGGGCCTTTCTGCTCTTCGGCAATCTGTTTCAATTCTCCTTCACCTCGGCATGACCAGGGTCCCTCAGGTTACCCGGTGATTCATCTCTGTGGAATTTGGGAGTGCTGCTTGTCTGCTCCTACCCAGGTTGGCAAGAGGGCTATTAAAGCATCAGAGATTAACCAGAGCCTCCTTTGGTGAATATTGAGGCTCAGAGCCCTTGATGCCAAACGTGTTATTTTACATGTGTATCCTGACACCACACTTTTAAATACTGCACCTCACATTTCTCTGCATGTGTGCTTTTGAACACCTTTTCCACCTATGATCGTATTAAAGGATCCCTGACACTTTGGGAACGTACATGGGGATTGACTTCCAGTGGAAGCGTGTTTGGATTGTCCTATTTCTATTTCTGAAGGCCTCTCAAGGAAGCTCGCTCTCTCTTCTCACCCCATCGCTTCCGATGGGGCCGAGTCATTGCGTTCAGCGCGCGCACAATGACACCTCGGAGAGACTTGGACTGTTCTCTTGTCTCACTTCCCCTCTCTTCCAGGGTGGATGCACACCCTGGAGGTATGTGGTTTGTCTCAAGATATAAGACTTCCCCCCCTCAAAAACTACATTACTTCAAGAAGCCACAAAGAGCTGGCAAGAGGGAGAAGGAGGCTTTGTTAGCGCAGCTTTCCTCTGAGATCTTTGCTGTGAACTCCATGCAGCTGGAAACATACTCTCCCTCTCCTGAGCTCACATGTGTGCACGTACGCGTGTTCCCTCATGCAGCAATTTCACTGATGTGTAAGTACAGAGACATGTACACTTGCTTACATATGCACAAATACTTTTTCTTTGTTGTTTCTTAGAGGCAGAAATTCTCTTACCTGAGCACTTGCAATCACACCCATGCAAACTCCAACCTGCTCTTTTATTCACGCACATTAATGCCCCAGTACACCTGCACCCTCTGTCTTGCAAACATGTATGCATGGCTACAGGCACATTTCCACATCCTACAAAGATGTTGGGGAATTTGGAGGGAGAGATGAGTGAATCAGGTCTGAAGAGACTTCTTGAGATTTGGTCCAGCATCCTGGTCCAAGCAAGCTCAACACTTGATTTGGAAAAGATTGCTCAGGGCTTTGTCCAGTCAGATGTTAAAAATATCCAGGGTTAGAGATGCAATATCCTTATAACCATGCAGAACTTCCACTCCTTCCATTTTGACATTTCCTTTGACCTTTAACTTATGTCTTTTGCTCCCCTGATGCACACCTGAGCAAAGCCCTCGAGTCTGTCTCCCGATGCCTACAGCGTTCTCAAGAAGGCTCTGACTAGGTGCCCCTAAGCAGGGTGGACAATCTGACTTCCCTCTGCTTCTCTTCACAAGTCCTGTCCATCTTGGTGGCTCTCTGTTGCATTTGTTCAGTTTATCAGCATCTTCCTTCCACTAGTGGGCCCACAACTGGATATAGACCAGATGAGGTCAGATAATTTAGGAATAATCTTTTCCTTGATCCGCTGGCTGTACTCCTGTCGGTACAGCACACTACACTATTGGTTTTGTTGCTGCCAGCTGGGTGTCTGTATGCTCTTGGCTGGAATTGGACTGATAACAAAATAGTAAATAAGAAAACCAGATACTGAGCTTTGCTTCTTACCAATCTGGGCTAAAATTGAGTGGATCTGAGATCTCAGACAGTTCCATGCCCCTCTTCAGGAGATCGCGATCATTGATCCAGCTTTGGGAGAACAGTGTGGATCAGATGACCTCCTATATCTTTTCCATCTCTTTTATAATTCTGTAATCATGACCTTCTTTGCTCTTCTTTCTGGCCTTCAAGAGACAATGAACATTTTACCTTCCCCATATTTGGAGGGATTCAGTCATTTGAAATTTCCTCTTTTTCCAGTAGCCAGCATCCATCCTGGTCACAAACTGCCCTGAGTCCCATCTTTCAGAAGGCGTATGAGATAGACCTCCCCAGTCGCTGACCCTGGTGATCTGCCCAAGGACAAACGATGCTCTCAGCGCTTTTCTCAGCACCAGTGCCTCTCCAGTAACATGGTCCCAGGGGAGGGGGTTGCTCTGCACTCAGAGGTTGTTTTCTGTGATCCATCCACATCATCCACAAATAGCAGGTTTCAAACCTTGCAGTACTTAACGTGTGGAAGAACTTTCAGACTCTTTACAAAATCCTGCCTACCTGTTATCTTGCAAGGCATGCACTGAAGGGAAGGATTTTTTTTTTTTCAGCTGATTTTCAGACTTCAGTTAGGACAATCCCTGTTTGTACACTTTTCAGCGTCAGGCAGAGAGGAATCCTGAGCAGAGCTCCTCAGATGAACAGGAAATGGAAGAAACAACTGTAAAGTTTCATTTTAAGAAAAAGTCTAAAGGAAACTTTTACTTTTTCCAGCCTTTTCCCCTTTCTTCGCAGTCAGAAGTGTTTGCCAAATTCTGCAAATGTTGTGGGATAACCCAAATCTGGATAACACAGTATTCTGGTGGCTAAAATATTAGGCTGAAAAATTCACCCAGCATTGGATTCGTTTGTGTTTCTGACAATGATTTCACATAACACTGACTGGTGAAATCAGAACTCCTGCGAGGTGGGCATTATGGGATGTGACTTTGTGGCTGTCGCAGTTGGTTCAGTTTTAAACCAGGAGCAAATCTGGAGCAGAGTGTGATTTTTGGTGTATGTTTCTTAGGGCAATTCTTATTTCATTCTTACTTTTTAGATGGGGATCGTGACAGTGGCCAAAGACTACTGGCTACCTCTCTTAGCCAACCATTTGTGATTTTTCTTTTCTTTGCCCATAAGTCAGGCTGCTTGGGAGATGACTTCTCCCGGAATTCCCCAGGAGCTCTCCGCTGCTGCTGAAGGAGATAGAGGTTTGATGCTCTGATCTGTCCCAAAAAAAGGATGAAGCATGGGAAGGCAGCGGCCATGTACGAGGTAAGCACAGCAGCCTGAAGTGGCTTTGATTTTGTTCACTCTGCACAGTGCAGTGGCCACCGGTGTGTAGGAGTTCATGTGATACCGGTGGTTAACCAGAGGTGACCTGTGAAAGCTTTCAGACATGAAGGTGCGTGGATATGTATTTATATACATTTCTTTTTTTTAGCTACCTGTAGCTCAGTCTCAGGGAGGCTGGGCTCTGGGACTAATTATATCTTTGCCCAAGAGCAGAATTTGATGGAATGGCTTAAGATTGATAATATCTTAACTAAAAATAGCAGTTGACTTCTGTTATGTTTCCATGTATGTTTACTTTTAAGACATTAGTAGCAATTATTTGTGAGCTATCTTCAAATATACACAAATGTGAATGTCCGTGTCTGTATGTGTGCAATGTGTGCACCCTCCGTGGGCATATGTGTGAGGACACGTGTACATTTGAAGAGGAATTTCTCATTTGGTGTGTACACCCTTCCACTCAGCCAGTCCCGTGGAGGTGTTCATGGGTAGGGTTTCAGAACACGTTCGTCTGTCAGGATACACCTCTATTATTGCACAGTTTGTCCAAACTTTCACAAGGGTGCATTTTAGGACAGGACGAGCACTGGGGAATTTGGGAAGTGACGCATGCTTTACATTCTGATTTTCTTGGTGAAGCCAAAAGTGTAAGCAACACAATTCCTGTTGAGCACGTCGCCTCTGGCTGACAGCTTGGCTGCAGGGAGATGACGGTGTTTGGCCTGGCTCTCTGTGGCTCTGAAAAGAGCAGCTGGTGCCCTTGACTAGCAAGTGATGCCGACTGCAGCGTCTGCGATAGCAGCCAGAGGCCTGGTCACTCATCTCGGCCAACCCGCCGTGATTTTGTTTCTGGCCATTATCAATCAGACCGCTTTAGAGACAAGCTGCTTTAGGAAATTCGTATTGCTGCTCTGTAGGAAGCGAAAGGTTTAGGTGTCAGATAAAGTAGAGAGCGCAGAGCAAACTGCGATCCCGGGGATGTCTGCAGCTTCCCGTGTTGCCGTCTTTGTGCGTGTGGATCTCAGTGCACCATGAGGGTGGATTTATGCTTCTCCTGAGTGTCGGTGTGGGTGTATTGCTGGGAGGGCTGAGGCTGGGTGTGTGTTTTTCTCACTGCATCTGTCTGTGGATGCACGTGTGTTTGTTCCCGAGCTGTCTGGGAGGAGGGAAGGTGCATGCGGCACCGCGGAGGTGTGTGTTATTCTCACATCCTTGCTAGCAGCAAACAATGTCATGTCCCTGCCCGGACTGCAACATGACATACACCTTCAAAACAGCAGCAACAACAAGCTGCAGAGCCAGAGGAGGAGGAAGCAGGACTGCTCTTTTTGATCGGCAGTTAGGAGATCCTGCCAGCCCTAGCAAAGCATGCCGGGACCCAAACGGGCTTTTGGGTTGGGACTGGGAGAGCGAAAGAGAAGCAGTAATTTGTTTGCCATTGCCCTCAAGCCAGGAAATCCAAACCCCAAGCATTTCCCAGGCCACAGCACATTGGAGTCGAAAGAGAGCGTCAGCGAATCGCTCACACGTACAGACAGGACCGCGCACCCGCGCACACACGTACACACACACGGGGAGAACGTTAGGAAAGGAGAATTGTTCCAGCACCACTGCGGTTAAGATGCTGAGACAATCTCGAGTTTTCAGGCCATAGCTGTCAGGATGCTTTGGTATATTCATCACCCCCCACTCCATGGTGATAAAAATTTACACAGCCAACGAAACGAAGATTAATTTCATGTGAAAAGCTGACAGAATGGCCCATGTCATTGCTTTATTTGTGCCAGCACTCAGTAACTCGGTGCAAGTTCCATTGAGGTGGCAGACACCCCGTCCCCTTGAGCCATCTCTTCTCCTCTCTAATGATGCCACTGTTTTGACAAAACCAAGCAACACAGCCGGTATGTGCGAATTTGGAATTAATTTCCTTCAGAAAGGTCAAGTATGTTAATGAGCTTTTGGCTGCCTGTGTTTTCTTTCTTGTGTTTTTCCCCTATAAATGGGGGAAAAGGGGAAAAAAAAAGAAGGGGGAGAAATAATTACAGAAATAAAAAATGAAGGAAGGAGGAAAAGAAAGAAACCGTGACCATTTGGAAGAGGCAGGATTCAGTGCAGTTTTTCCTGGGTTCTCCTTTTCCAGGACTGAGGCAGAGTAATTGTATCAGTGCAAGTCTGTGCAGTTAGCTGGAAGCTGTTGAGCGAGGCCAGGGATGTCAGGGATAGCGGAGTTGGTGTAACCTGGCACGGAGGAGGTGAATTACACCTCCTTTGCACTCAGGAGTTGACGGCAGCCCTGCGTGTTGGCAGCTGCCTTTGTTTTCCGTCGCAGAACGGCTGAGCGTGGGGCTGGGTGTGCTGGGGGAGCAGAGAGCAGACGAAGGTGAAGGAGAGAAAGGGCTCCTGGGCTGAGACTCTTGTGCCCATTAGTGAGAGGAAGCTGGGAGGAAAGCTCAGCTGCCCTGGGAGAAATGCCAGGGTCCAGTAATTCATCCAGGCTAGAAATACGTCAAATAGACAGTTTAAAGGGAAATTGTCCCCGTCTCAGCTGGCATGAGCCGTTTGGAATAACTGGGATGCCAACCACCTCTCATCCTCATGTTCCCCAAATTCCTGCCTTTATTTCTGCAGGTTAGAGTTTGGCGCTTTCTGGCATCCTCATGCCAGGAGTTGCCTTGATTTCTCAAGGAGTCGGGTGACAGTCAATATGAGTAAAGGTGGCAGAAACAGAAGATGGTTTGTCAGGGCATGGGGACGTGAAGCTGCACTCCTGGCTCTATTGCTCACAAGTCACGCTCGCCTGGATGGGACTTTCAGGGTAGGACTCTTCTCACCTAATTTTAGTCTTCTTAAGCAAAGTGTCCAGACTAAACTAATTGTCCAGGTTTCCTTTCTTGTTAACAGAGAACGGTAAGGCAGAACACGTATCCCACCTAATTTAAGATGAGAGAAATTCCATTCTGGCAAGGAGTTTCTTTCTCCATCAAATGTAAAGTGAACTTAAACAATTAGCTTGGACTGAATCCCTACCTTTTAGAGGCTTAAAATTATGGGGCGTGATTTCCCCCTCATTCTTCTTCTCTCTGCTCCCATTCTGGCTCTTATTTCCACGTGTAGTCTAATCCAAGAGGCAGGGGAAATTCAGCAGGTCTTGCAGAGGCTATATAGGTAGTATCAAATCAATGCTTTTCACTCTGGCGTGTCCAGGCTGGCTCCATGCTTATCCCCTGCTGTGGCAATACAACCTTTGGCTGTGATCTGGTCGTTTCTCCCTAGCTTTGCTGGAGCGAGCCCAACATATGGATGCTTGGGCATCATCCAAAAAGCCTTTGTTGACTTTGGAGGGTACATGTGTTGCCATCCTGGTTACAGCGCAAGGAGAAATGATGTGGAGTGTAACAGTGCCAAGGTCACATGTGACATATTTAAGGGTGTCCCTAATTAGAATTCTTTTGTTGTTTTACACCTTACGCAGCTGGTTCTATTGTGTGGGTCCTTTTCATGTATGATCCTCGCATGCTTGCCACATGAGTCATTCTTCAGCGAGGCAGCCTCAGACTCATGTCTGGGGCATGGATTTCAAAAACACTCAAGTGACCAAGCTTAATGATTTTCAGCTGACTTCTAGCATTGTCCTAAACATGGAATTCCTACCCATAAACCGCGGTGCTGCCCACGCTCTCCCTTCTCTTTCCCAGGCTCTGTAGTGTGCATGGAAGCACGTTCTTCTCCGCTGACCCTGTGGCGAGGTAGGGAGCTTTGGCAGACAGGTGGGGTGGGTAGTTGAGGGCAGTGAGATCCACCCAAAAAGCCTGTGGGCTGTCCCTGTCACCCATGCTTGCACACATTGTCTCAGAACGTTCATGAGCATCATCAGCACTTGTAGGTGTTACTATACTGTAGAAGTTGTGTTGTTAAGTGGTCACTTTGTTCCTCCTTAGAGATTAAATGATTTGCTAAACTCTGCTAAACTCTTTGTACAAATATAATTGCATGGGACAAAGGGGGTCAAAGAGATATTTAAAATATTTTGGTGACAAACTGTATTTTGAGCACTCAATTCTAGCAACAAAAAGAGTATGTGAAGTGTGTGCAAAGAGATTGTCTCATTCATGGGCATGGTGAAGTAGGGCATCCCTCTTCTCTCTGTCCTGGTGCTGCCTGGGATGTCAGAAGAGGACAAGATTTATAAGAACTTGAGTTCTTAGGGGAACTTCTCACCCAGCAGCTCCCTGGGGCTTTAGCTGAACCGTGAGATCCTCAGTGTTTCCCAAGTCTTGTGTTGAGGACGGTCTCCTCTTGTCCCAGATGTGAGATGTGGCTGTGCACCATTTCTCCCCTCCCACACTCTGGTTTCCGTAGGAAGGAATCCTGGGCATGTGAGTCAGGGAGCTCCAGCGCACTCTGGTCGTGTCACCAGTCTGAATGATTCAGGACTGAGGCTGCACAACACACCTACCCCAGGATTTACATGTAGCCCTTGGGACACTCAAAGCCACATTTTCTCAACATGCCAAGTTCTTGAGAAAATCCAGCCACTTATTTTGGTGAGTAAATAGAAACTTAACCCTTAAGAACAGAAATCAAATCTATGAGGTGCATCAGGGAAGCAAGCCTACTGTCCCCCTCCTCGTGGTCCCCCCATGTTTATAGATATCATTAACAAACGGCTGAAGCGCGGGGTCCCTTTCATCCTTATGTTGCAGTGATTGTTTGTGCTGTTTTCTCTCAGCTTCTGTTTCTTTCTCTCCTTAGTTTTTTTCCCCTGTGTGAGAGCACTGGCGCCTACGATGGAAGGTCACCAGTGAGGTTAGTCAACTGCCTCCAAGTACTAAGACTTCCTGCTCTGCTACGAAGAGCTGCCAAGTCCCCCCTCCCTGCTGCTTACCACAAAACCCAATGTCTGCTTGTCTCCTTCTCTCCCCTTCTCATCCCTCCTCCCTACCAAGAAATTCAAATGTCTCTCCAGCAGACGAGAGTGGGAGGGCGAAGCACCCCAGCTACCTTCAGATGCATTTGCTTGAGTACTAAAAGCAGTGTGGCCGCAGGGTGATGTTGTCGATGTTGCGTATCGATGTTGCCAGAAGGCGATCTGTCCCTGTCTGCAGGAGGGATGTCCCTCTCGAGGCTGTGGCAGGTTCCCATGGGGATTTGACCCAGTAGTTGGGCTGATAAAAAGCTTTTATTTCCACTGGAAAATGTCATCAGATTTTTCTACCAGCAGGCTGAAGGGATTCATGGGTAGATGGGAAGGTGTTCATGAAAAGTAACTGAGGAGAACGTGATTTTTGTCAACAGATGTGAATTAACTGCACAAGGACCTGCAGACTCCTTAGAAAAATGGTAGGGGCTTACAGATAGAGGATGCAAGAAGAGCTTTGTTTATAGGAACGGAGCAGAAAAGAGAAAGAGATGGAACAGGATCCTGTGAGGAGGANCAAGAAGAGCTTTGTTTATAGGAATGGAGCAGAAAAGAGAAAGAGGATCCTGTGAGGAAGAGATAAATATGGTGGGAATGAGTAGCTATGATGACTGGTAGCTATTTTTGTAAAAACCAAGGAGACGGGGGGATACTGCTCCAAAAATCACCGCAGAGATCAACCACATTCAAGTGAAAACATCATTTTCTTTAAGCCCTACATACTAATCGTTCAACAGGATGAGGAAAAACTGCTTGCTCCACCCTTAATACATGCTGAGGTGAGGTTAGAACCACAGCTCCTTGGGCAGGGGGCTGCCGGTGTTGCACACCCAGCTGTGGGCTCCGTGACAAGAAGAGCTCACAAGCGTGTGCCTCCTGCCTGCTCCCTTCTTGGGAGCACGTGGGGTACCCGCACTTGCAAGGGTCCTGCTCTTGAACCAGGGCAGAAGCAGCTGCTTTAGAAGAGCTGATCTGAGCCCCTCCAGCCGTGGCTGAGTCCCTGTAGCTCCTTCTCTTTGCTCGTAACTCCCTTTCAAAAAGATGATGGAGGAGATGCACCTATTCTTGCACAAGGCTGCTACAGACACCAGCCACAAGCTCTTTGTCTTCTTCCTAGGAGCTTTGAGGCTGCAGTAAATATCCCTTGAGGAGTTCTTTGTGAGCATCGCATCTGAATTTGCCCCACTCTCAGCCCGTTTATGCTAAGCTGAGGCCGCAGAGACCTCATTTAATCCCTCCGTGTGTGTAGGTGTAAAGGTAATTTGAGTTCTCCATAAACATGGGTATTTATTCATTTAGATTTAATTTTAATTTTCTTTCAGATGAATTCATTACCAGTGAGAAAGCCAAAGCCTCCCTATTAAAAATCTAGGTCTGGTTTTTGTTCTGTTTTGTTTACTAAATGAAACAAGCCTTACATTAACTAATTTCTAATTACGGTCCTGGTGTTAGTCCTTCAGGGTGCCACCACCAGCAGATCTGTGTTGTGGGGACCCAGAGCAAGACATCGACAAGGAAAAGATGAGAAAAGCATTTAAACAGGAGGATGAGGGGACAGCGATTGCCTTATTTGATGGCATCATGTGTTCACTGCTCCTTTGGTTGTTAGGGCTATCGCCTTCCAGGGACACATTGCTGTGGTTAAGGGGTAAAGTGTGACAAATGAGAGGGACAGAGGTTACCTACGTGAGCTACAAGGATGTCCCCATTTTTACGCCGGGCAGAAAATCAGATGGAGTGTATTTGCTCCTGCCCTGAGGCTAAGAGCAACAAAGGAAAAGAGCAGGGGATTTATCTAGCTGCAGTCTAATATTCCTTTGGCTGCAGCAAAGGCTGCAGCACTTCCCGACTATCGGCTGGCGCTTTCACTCACACACATCTGTGATTGATGGGCAGAGAGTATAAACACCTCATTAGTGCTATAATTCACTGGTTAGGGCTCAGACTGTGCTGTGGGAGGGAGGGGGAAAAAAAAGAGTTGAGAAAGTTTAATAATGAAAAAAAATGGAAGAAGGAGAAGAACGGATGTAAAGGCCACACAAATCATTCCAGGGAGTTATCTGACCTGCTTTGAAAACTTTAATTGCTGATAATGGACAACCTGTTGGGTGGTATTTTATTAACACTAATAGATTTTTACGGGATATTTCTCACATTGCTCTCCCAGAGCCTAAGGAATACATTAAATATTAAAAGTTAATGCTCTTGGTTGCAGTTTCAAGGATGCCCTGCTGATAACGAGCTTTCCCGCAAGTTAGAAACCAGGAGAAAACATGAGCTGCTTTTGCCACTTACGGCCTCTGCAATAATAATGAGGAAAACACTTGAACCTTGTGCACACCTTACAGCTCAGCTTCTTGAAGTCCAGCCTAAATGCTGTGTAATGGCAGTGCCCAGCCCAGAGACGGTCGGTATATCTAATCTTCAATCTTGGATGTGCAAGAGCTGGGTTCCCCAGTCCCACGCTGAAAGCAAATGTTTCTAACCCCTGTATGCTGTTTTACATTTCAGTTATTCAAAGCAGAGGCCCGAGCTGACAGCCCATACCTGTTCCTCCAGAGAGCTTACATCTGAAATGGATGTGCTATGAGATTTTTCTTTAATATGCCCAATGGTTTTATAAAAGTGTTGTTTCCCCACTAATTTGTTACAGAAAGGACCCGGCTACCTGGAACAGAAACAGAAGTGCCCCGGGAACCAGCTGCAGAAGCCTCTGAGAATTTGGGCAGCGAGGGGTTTTCTGGAGGAGGCTCTGGGCATCCCAAAGTCCTGCACACAGCAGAGAACCTTCAAAATACAGGAAAAAGGGTCAGTTCTATGCTGTGAAGAGATGGATTAAAGCAACCAAAGAAGGAAGAGAAATAATGCCAACATAGGGATGTTTGCTGGAGGGAAGGGAAATGTGAAACGGTATAAACAGTAACCAGCTGATGTGGTGAGAGTGAGGTCTTGCTTTAGAACTGGAGAATCATAATGCACATCTCTGCTCACAGGTGAAACCTGGGCTTCCTCTTCCGTGCTGCCTTAGGATGTACCAGCCCCATCAGCAGTCATGGCCTGGACCTAGAAAGCAAACTGAGATTTGTGAGGCCCTGCCCCAGCTGCCCCTGGCGGCCTCTTTTGTGTCGTGCCATCTTCACTTGTGGCGGAAAGAGTCTTGGCTTTGGATCTCATTCTGACCACTGTTTATGCAGCCACCTTCTTGTGCCAAACCAAGCTGGACTGGGTGGCCACGTCCATGCTCTCTGGAGCAGCCCTGGGACCATCATGGTAACGCTGCTTTCCAAGCTGGCTTGGATGGAGAGCAGCTTCCCAGGGTTTTTTTGTGCAGGTAGCCGGCTAGATCTTCCCAAGAGCCTGTATTCCAGCTACCAGGACTATCTGTAGGCAGTCTACAAGAAGACGGATCTCTATCTTAGTTTCTCTGTTTGTAGTCATGCCATGAACACTGGGCTTGGATTATCCTTGTTTCTCGACTCTTCTCACCGTTCTGTATTTCTGTACAAGCAGTAAAAGCTCTTAAAACTACCTACTCAACCTTGGCAGTGTTTCCCACCCTCCTTGCTCAAACAGGGCACTTTTTTTTCTCTATTCCATGCCCTATTTCTAATGAAGTTTTTCAGGTTAATCAAAGAGTTCAGCTGTTTTGGGGTGGTGCAGACAGAAGAGAAGGGACTCCAGCCTCCTAAATCTGCCTTTAATAACTGAGGTCACATCTTGGTAACTTGAACATGAACTGCTAGAGCCACAGTTTCCCGAGGAAGTGAGGACTCATCACAGAGACCAGTTGTCTTCTCTTACATATAGGCCTGGCTTGGGTTGGATACGTGCATTGCAGGTTTCAGACTTCGCTAAGGAACATTTCATTAACCCTGTCTAGACCAGAGGCTGTTACCGTTCAAGGAGTGGGCACAAGCTACTCTACATCGGTTGGTTTGGATGCCATGATTTTTTCCCTAGAACAGTCCACAAAGAATCTTACAGCATAAATACAAATGCATAGTTGCTTACTAAGTAGAAGCTTTTTGTCTTACAGTAAATGACATCATAGCAGCTGTGAGGCAAGTATAAATAAAACTGGCAACTTCACTTTCTGGAAGTCCAACCTTTCAAGTTGGACAGAGTACTGAAGCCACAGTGCAGGGCATGGGCGGGGACTTTTCTGGTATGCAGGGCCCCTAGGTTGCTTGAAAGGAAGTCTGTTCAGGTGCTTGAATAGTCTTTTCAATTGTGTATCTTCCCTCTCTGAGAGAAGGATTTGAATCCAGGTCCTAGCTGAATTTGGGAGGAGGTGGCTTAGAGGATAATGGGGAAGAAGAGACAGGAGACCTGGTACAGTGTTTCTGTCCAAAGGGATAGATCCTTTGGCTCCAGGATACGCTTTGTTGCTAGACTGCTGTTTAGCAATAAAATGGTCTTAGTTACTTAACAGGAATTGACTGCTCGGTCACTTCTCCTCCCCCTGCCAAGCCCAGCCGTTCTCCCCGGCTTCCCTCCCGTGCAATAATGACGGCTTTTCCCGATTGACCCCACAGGCTTACAAAAAACCTTTTTACTTAAACGTGTATTGACCTCGGTCTTGCTGCCCAGTGAGTTATGTCACAGCTGGCAATCTGAAAATCATAAATTAGGCCTCAAACCTGGACAGCTGTCTCTTAATGATACAGATCTGAGCCTTTATTGATGTAGGTTGTACCAGGTGCCTTCGTGTCTTTGACAACTGGGGAGGAATACCCTTTTTATGTGTTTTTTCTATCGTCATCTCATAGGCCCTGTGATTTTTTTTTTATTCCCTTTGATTTTTTTTTTAATTTCCCTTCCCTGTGTTCCCTTTGTACTGTGTAAAAAACCTCATTACTTGCCTTAACCTACCCTTCAAAGGGAGGGAAAAGGAAGATGTCAAGCTTGACATCTTGGATACTCTTAATTCTTAAGTAGCACTTATTTTACCGGTCTTTCTTCCTCTCTTCCTATTTGACTTTGTGTTGATTTTTGCTGTTGTTTTCCTTGATGTGATTCTTATAATCTGGACAAATGCACTGGACAAATGAGAAATTTAATGATACTGGAAACATTTCTCCTTTACTCTGTAATGCAAAATAATTCCAACAGATTCCCTGTATAGTCATCATCTTTTCCCCCCTGACTTGGGATGTACTCACTTGTTGTCATTTTGGTGGATGAGGGATGGGGAATACTCCATGAAATGTGAAGCATCACCATAAACTAAATCAACCCTTCTGTCTCTGTACAAGCGTTGATAGAGTGGGAAGGAGGGCGCTCACTCCATGACATAGTTTAAGATCTGTGTTGTGCTTGACTTAAATAGTAAAAATCATACAACGGCTTGGGTTGGAAAGGACCCTAAAGATCATAGAGTTCCAACCCCCTGCTGCGGGCAGGGCCACCTCCCACTGGCCCAGGTTGCTCAAAGCCTCATCCAGCCTGACATGAGTTTTCATGATTCCCTGTTCTTTTGGGGGGGAGAGGGAAGCATAGCTTGATCTTCCTTTTCTAACAGACAAGAGCAAAGCTCAAGTATCTGCACATCTTATGGGGGTGGCAGGTCCAGAAAAGGTGGGATATTTGCTGGCTTTCCCACATCCAAAACCAGGGCTACACAAACAATTCCTGTCTTTGTTCTATCTATGCTGGAATACACTGATAACAAAGAAAAAGAGCTTATTTTTTAGTTCTTCTAGAGCTAGTGCAAATATAACCTTGGTGACAGACCCATTTCTTGTTTGAGATCTTGTAAACCTGATTTTATATCTGTGGCACATTCCTACAGTATGCCGTGCGAATTCTTCAACTCGGGAATGTTTTGAGCTCAGGATCTGTTACCTCTTTCTCTGTATCTTGACTTTAGAAACTGCAGAAAGATATGTTTGGTGATAACTACTGATAGTATGCATGACACTGTGGCCAGACCTGGCAAGGATTAAATCAATTCAAAGCTGATGAGCTATGTTGGCTCCAAATGTCACCGGTGAAGTTGTGAGGGCCCTTGGCACCTCAAGGGTGTGCCGAGCTATGAATGGAGATCAGCCCCAAAGATAACAAGGTGATGAAGAGCACTTTCAGAAATACTGACACACAGACAGATAAAAGAAGATGAAGTACTAGTGTGTAGAAATAAATCCTCATTCTGCTTTTGATCTTCTGAGTTTTTTAAATATAAGAATTTTCTTACTGTAAGATTCTCAAGTCATCGATGAGCTGATGTCTTTCATTTTTAGCAGCCTTACATAATGTTATTAAAAGAAATGGATTCATGCATTTATTTTAAAGAGACTGGATTAGGCAGATTAATCTTTATTTAGATTAAAATACTCCCCCGCAGTGTTTGCAATGTAATGTTTGTGGTACTGGCATGTGCAGCACAACCCAGAGAATGAAACTGGCTGGAAATTCCCTTGTCTGCTTTTGACACTGGAGAGGACGTAAACGCAAATGACTTAAAAGCTGGACGGGTGGGAGGAAAATTAGTAGATTATGGATTTTATTCCTCTTTCACTAACATGGATTGCAGTCACAGGTAAAGATATTTGTGATTTTAACACAAGATTTTTAAAGTAGATTGTGTCCCTTCAAAGAAAATATGAGCTCATAAATACTGTGAGATGAGAGGTACCGAGGCCCGATGTGGCAATGGCTCGGGGTTTACGGCATTCCTCAAGACATACAGTGTAAGATGCTCTGTGACCTGGCTTTTGTGAAGATCAAAAGGCTTAAAACTGTTGAGAATAAGATTTTCACATCATCCGGGGGAGACACCAAGTTGTCAAATGGGAGGAGGCCCTTTGAAGTGTGGAGATAAGGACCTTTCTAACCTTCAGTCATGTACGAAAGCCATTTCCAGCGGCAGTGGAACGTGTCCTTCCGTTGGGCTCGCCGTGCCGAGGGAATTCACGGGAACGGACTGGCTGAGTTGGTACAGGTGAATGGCTGGCAGCATCTCAACCAAATTATAAACGAGACCAAAACTGAATGTTTGAAGAGGATTGAAAGGACTGGGAAAATTTAAAAATTAATGTACTGGGAAGGTGGCCATTATATGTGTTGATATCACCCTGTACTCCAGGACCAGCCAGCCTGAGTCAAGCGAAGCACCTATTTGTGGGAGTTGGAATAACGAGTATACTCCTACACGTGTTATCTCAACCCTCTATCTGAGTGTGGAGGAGCAGGTGGGAATGCTCATAAAAAGCTTCTGGATGGGAAAAGGGTGAGGAGAGACAAGATAGCCTCACACCTCTGCTTTCTGGCCAAAAAGCTGAGCCAGGGCAGGGACAGGAGGGAGGAAGCAATTCCCTGCTGCTGTAGGCCAGGAATAGCATCCTACTGGTAGGAAATAGCTGTGGAAGAAGCGTTTTGTGGAGAAACTTCTGCTAAAGGCAGAGCAGCTGCACAGCAGCGCTTCTCAGACTGTCCTGGAGCTCACCACCTAGCACGAACACTTACATGATTGTTCATTCCCTTTTCAGACTCCTCGGACTGGTTGGCCTTGGCAGCTGGATTATCACGACGCCTTGAGAAAGTGCCTCTGCACAGTGTTCTTCATGTGAACAAAAGCTGATAACACTGAAAATCTTCCAAAAAAAGGATTCTCCTGAGCTGGTAAGAATAATTTCTGGTTACATTTATAGAAGTTTAAATGACATCTAGACAAGGTCAGTATCCATTATGGTTTGTTGTCTTTATGTTGATGAACTGAGGGTATGTTTACTTTGGGTTTAATGACTTTTTAAGAGAAAACAGCTAAACAAGACAGAAGAAGAACACAGTTTCATGGCAGATGCTGTTTGATAGTTTCCTCTGTAATAAGCTCAGACTCTTGGCTGACAATAAAATAGCAGTTGTCCTTAGAACACGTCTTGAAAGCTGAAGGTGAAAACAGAGTGGTGGGAACCACATGGGCTTGTACTCCACGTCCAAGCATTGAATTCCCTCACAGCAACATCATTTTCTTTTAATCTTGTCCTAATTATCCCAGTTCACATACTCTCTAGGAACTATTGTACAAAGAAATATTTTTATAATCTGCTTCCCTCTGGAAAATGTCATTTTGGCAAAACTGAAATGATTGAGGGGACCATGATTTGGCTTTTTTTGTCTTCAGAGGAATAATAGAGAGAAGAGCCTGAGCAAGCTGAAGCCATAGGTTTTATTTAGGTGTTCTTTTTTTCTTTCCTAATGCCTTTTTGCTTCTTTTCTAGTAGTGTTTAGTAATGTATAAGATATTTCCAACATATTTAGCGGGTGCAAAATGAAATCATGGAGGAAATATTGAGATTTTGGGGCTTCTTTTCCAAAGAAAAACATAAGAAATTCATGAAAGTATGAAATTATGAACCAAATGGAACTTCCATTCTTTTCCCCACCCCAACAGTGCTGTTACTTACCCAGGCAGGCTTTACAAATATTCTAGAAGTAGGACTGAAGAAGCAGCTCCTTATTTCTCTCAGCAAGGTTTTCTTTGCTCCTAACTATTCACGTTTCCTTTGTCACCCTTCTTAAAGCAACAATTTCCCAAATACCGAAGCAGAGAGAACTATGTTGTCAACTTTCCACTCGCCAGCATAATGAATAGGATGCTGTGCTAACGGGCCCACAGGTCTGATTCAGCAAGGAAATTACTGTGTCCCTGTATCCTTTTAATTGTAGGTTTTAAAACCAAAGCATGGAGACGCACATAAATTATTACATTGTCATTTAATCTGGAGTCAGTCCAGTGTGAACCCTGAACGCCTGGAGCTGGTCCAGCCGAGTGGCAGGAACAAGGCTGAGAGTCCTAGTAAACACCACATCATTTCTGGTATTTGTAGGGCATCTGTTTTCCCTGCCCCTGCAGTACCTTTGTCTGGTCTGGAGAAGATCCTGGGCAACTGGTGATTTTATTACAGCCTGGCACATTTGAGGGTAAGCCGTTCAGCTTGTCAGCATGCTCCCAGAAGAAAAGCTTCAGTGAAAAAACCTTGCTCTGGGCTTTGAAATCTGAACTGCAGCCAACTCCAGCTGAGGGATGTGACGATCGCTTTTTGCTGTGAAGTTGCCATCTGAACAATGACATTGTTGTGTGGTTTGAGAAGACAACAAGCAATGAAAAGGAGAAATGTCTGTCATATATCAGTTAGAAAGCAATCCAAGCCCTCAGCCTTTCCTTAAATGGTGCACCTCAAAATCCACATTCAGAGATGTTTTGAGGAACACATATGCATCCCAAGTTTCCTGCTTGTGGATAATTTGGGTTTTTTACAAGCTCTGTGTTGGTAGACCATCTGGTCATGCTTGAGCTCCTCTGAAAGCTATGCCTTACTAAGTAGTCTTGGGAACTCAAGAAGGAAAGTCACAGGAGGGGAGCAGGGAGGGGGATTTCTAGGAGATGGGCTTTTCCTTAAGAAAATAATTGTCTAAGAGGAGATTACAGCTTGTAACAACCCGCAAGATTCTGCTGCTAATATTTGTGGCAAAACTCTTCTTCTTCTCAAGGCTATGCTTCCCAACCCAGAATCCAGCTGCATCGGGCATGTGCTGCACAACTCTCTGAAGGTGAAATGGGCCACGGCACAGGGGTGAGTGTTATTCTGTACATCTCATGTTTTGTTCTCGATGTTGTGGATGCCCCATCCCTGGAGGGGTTCAAGGCCAGGCTGGATGAAGCTTTGAGCAACCTGGGCTAGTGGGAGGTGTCCCTGCCCATGGCAGGGGGTGGCACTGGATGGGCTTTAAGGTCCCTTCCAACCCAAACCATTCGGTCATTCTATGAATTTGTTGGGACAAACTGCTCCCCTCTTCTTACTTCTAATTTGCCACTCCTATAAGACCTCAGATGAAGTCATTGCACGAGGTCTTGGCTAGCTCGTTCTGTGAAATGCTTCAATAAACAAGACAGTGAATGGTGAGAGGAGGAGATGGGGAGGGAGAGACTTGTAGCTTCTGTGTCCCTTTCACAGATGGGGAACTGAGGGCTGGGAATTGAACAATTCTAAAAAGTCTTAAAAGAGTGATAGTGGCAGAATCAAGACAGCAGCTCAGCTCTTCTCCATTCAAGACAGAAACACCCTTTTTGTCTGTTTTTTTTCTATGACAGATGAAATACTTAGCCTCAAGGTGGACTGGGAGAGGGTTGTTTTAAAGATCAATAGCATTCATAAAAGAAGTTTGGTTTTCGCTCCTGCACAGTCGTATTGCAGGATGAGGACTTCTGTTTTCCCACCCAGGAACTTCAGTGCACTTCAGACATCTCAGATTTACTCTTTGTGAGTTTTTTGCTTGGACTTTTCATACAGGTCCAACCACAGATACTGCTTCAACAAGCTGAAATCCTAGGGGAGTGTCTGAAGTATCTAAATCCCATGAGGACAAAACTATGGGCTGGACAAAGAGGGCAGATGTAGGGGTGCCAGAGGCAGATAAAGCTCCAACAGAATCAGACAGTTATCCAAACTTCCAGTTACAGATTTAGAGTAACCCTGGCTTTTGGACACCCCACCTGAGGTGCATTAGGGTTGATATTCAGGATTCCCATGGGAGGCAACATCTTAGGCTTTGTTTCAGTCTGGATATTGTGACACTTGTGGCCTTAGAGTGGACCTTGCATTGTCTTTTTGTCCTGTGGAAAACTAGTTGACTTACACACTTCAGGAATTTACCATGTGCTTTGTTCTAGTGTAAAACATGATTGAGCCCAAGTTGGGGATTTCAGCCCAACAGTCCTTTGAATTTATCCAACCAATGGGCACTACATGGACAGTGAGAAAATCCACGGTTACGTTTGTGTTCTCATAAGGAATAGAAATCCTTTACATCTGGGGACAGGAATGTATAATTAGTGTTGTAACAGGTTGTGTGACTTTAGAGCCAGGTTAAAGTAAAACTACCAGCAAGTGGTTGCTTATATTTCCCTGCGGACGCAGATTTTGCATGAGGTGAACCAGCACCCTGCTTGGGCTGACAGCTCGGTGTAACCCACTGGTGCCCAGAAGGTAGAAATAGAGCAAAAGTTCACATTTTCCCAAAAGAACAAAAAAACATTGAGATAAACAAATGTGTAACCCCAGACATGAAGACAGCAGCTTCTCATCTTCGGTCTGCTGTCCATTTAGTGCATGGATGTGGCAAACCTCTTTACTAATCCTGTCTGTTATGGGCTACAGGTATTGTCATCTGCCTATCACTGCAGTGTTGTAAGAAGCAATACAAATGTTATTTGCTATTTACTAGTGAAGAGTGCAGTGAGAAAGCTAGTGTCACAAGATGAAGCATCCCTGTCAAGGCTACACCTCGTTCCAAGAGGCTGTCCATACCCATTTCCCTTGGGTTAGAAGGAAGCTATTGCAATTCTTCACGAGATCTTTCTTACACAAGCTACAAACCTTGTAACATCTTTCATTCCCTTTGTCCAGACTAAGAGCAGATGTTGGGAGAGGATCCAGCGCTGTGTATTACGCTTAGAAGAGGCCGTAGGTATAAATCCCCCTTCTTTCCACAGCTGTAATATACAGTGTGTGCACCTTATTATCAGAGAGAGACCCAGAGTATGTGGCAAAGCATAGAGTAATGTAGGGTCTTGGGAGATTTCCCACCGTTCAGAAAAACTGAAAGAATTTTACGTGCAAAGCCAAACTTGGGAGGAAAAGGACAGGGGTGAGGAAGGAGGAATCACTGTAAGTATAAAAATGTCTGAAGGGAATAGGGAAAGGAGAGGTTTCCAGGCTACACGAGCTAGTGTCATATGCAAGGATGAGAGCGCCTTGATTTAGACTAGAGATGAGCCAGCAGGCAAGGGATTTACTCCAGACAGAGTCCTTCATAGATCCTGCATGCTACTATAGCTAACAATCATGTCAATAGGGTTTAAAAGGTGCTTCAGAGGAATTGGGAAGCAAAGACAAATAAGGTGGGTGGCTGAGGGAGGAATGGAAAGTCCAGTGGTTACTGAGTGAGGCTTGAGTGTGATGAAAATCCTGGCTGTGCTCCAGGACGAGATTTCCTATCACATTAATTATATTGCAACAGGCTCCAGGGCTTTCTGTGATACAGACTTGGTGTATCAAAAACGCTCCACAGACAGCAGTGGTGGGAGGAAGAAGATAAGCTTGCTGTGTCGTCTCCAAGCCTTCCACTAGGATGCCTTCAAAGGTAAAGCCTGAGACTCCTTGATGCTCTTTCCTTTGTGCACGTGGGCAAAAAGCAGATGATTTATGGGGAATGAGGAATAATCAGCTTTTGGGAATGTCATGTTTCTCTCAAAAATTACCTTCATCCCCTCTCCTTTTGTTAAAATGCATATGTTTTTGGATGGCCTTTTTGTGGCACTAAAAGGTGCTGAAATGTATTTTTTGCTTTGAAAATAAGGTTACCTAAACCTAGATGAAAATATTGGGAATATTGTGATACTGTCACTGTTTGTTGTGGGCTGAGCTCTTGGCAGGTATCTCCTGAAATTTTATCTGCTCAAAACAGTAGGAATGGCAGCTGCCACGAATGATTAGGGTTTGCTCCCACCTGTGACCCCTAAACCTAAAGAGAATAGATGGCAGCACCCATCAGATTGAATCCTCAGCCCTGATTTGTTTTAAACCCCGAGCACCTCCTGTGCTCATTTCTTCTTCTGTCCCTGGCAAAAGGATTGGCCTGAAATTCCTTCCAGGGACTGTCACCAGCTGTCTCCTGTATTCCAGTGGCCATTGTGTTCCTTGTTGGTTAGCGATACCGGCTGGTCTGAGGGATGCTGATGTAAATGAGAATAGTAGCCTTCACTCCTTGCTTTTACAGTGGATCACTTTTCAGTTCTCCTCTTGGCCACGGGAAAGGGACTGAGGTGAAGACTTTCTCTTTTTCTCCTCCAGCAAAGAAGTTTGTCCCTTCCAACTGGGCGCACTGGATGTCAAATATCCTTGCAACCACAGAAGGATAGATCAGCGTGGAAGAAGTGTGGTCTGGGAAAGAGAAGTAGCAGCAGAGCTAATACCATCCTGGACAGCAGTGAAACAAAAGCAAAAGCCAGATAGTAGTGACAAGGGAAGAGGAAGGAGTTGCCCCAGCATCATCTTGCAGCAGTGGAGAGTCTGATGCTGTATTTTCCGGTCCTGACTGTGCCACAGTTGCTCTCTGTCACCTGGATAAGAGGTAGATGAGGTAGAGTGTCTCCAAAGAATGCTGAAGGAACCTTGCTGGATTTCTGTAATGGGGGAAGATATGAGTCCAACAGCCACCCTTCTCTGGAGAAGGACGCAATGCGATATTATGTAAGCCTTGGACCTCGGCTGTGAAGACTGTAAGGCTTGGTTTCTACTGAGACAATTAGGGTAGGAATGAGGCTGAGTTTTAAGCCTCCTTTGTCGCTGAAGTGTGGAGGCATAAATTGAGGAGGACAGAAAACCACTGGAGCCCTGTTCTTTGAGACCACACCACTATCATCATCCTTTGTGCTAGAGGCAAAGACTAAAGCTTTGTAGAGGCCAAGGGACTCCTTAAAACAGGAAATAATCTTAGGAGGCTGATTCCTGATATTTTTTTCCTCACCAAAAGTTTCTAAAAGATTGGGTCCATTCTAGAGTACCCACCTTCCCCTCCCAGCCTGGTGACACTTTGGCTGTAAAGATACGGAGTATCCTCTACTTCTGCCTCCTGTAGTGTGGCCAAAGCAGAGTTAAGCCTCCTTGTCCCTCTCTCCCCTCTCAAAAAGTGCATTCTGGGATTCTCTTTTCTGCCTCTCCCTCCTCTCTGCAGAGCTGTGTGTTTGAAATGATATCTATTTCTCTTTGTGACAGCACACCGTGACTGCTGCCTTGACATTCTCCCAAGCTGACATCCCGACCGGTATGACACTGATGCCTTTGGGCAGAAATCAGAGCCGGTTTGCTCCATGCCTCCGTGCAGCCACGATGCCGTTAGCGCCTCAGAGAGCCCCCAGTGCTCTGGTGGGGAAATGGGGCGAGCACACGGGCCCCAAACGAATGCCAGGAAGAGAGCAGGCATTATCCACAGTGATCCTGCTACCCGCTTTTAAATATTCACATTGATGAGGTTTTTTCCTTCTTTTTCTTTTCCATCCCTTCTTCCCTTGCCTGTTGGTTTCCTGTTTCTCCCCCGGTTGCAGAGTCCTTGGGGAGCAGGGCTTTCATGAGCTGGAAAAGGAGCGCACAGCATCTGATCAGCTCTTATTAGTGTTGAGAAAGATCTAATCGTTCCTGGCTTCTGGGACCATTACCTGTCATTTGGCTTTATTAAGTCAGTGATGAGAAAGTTGAAAATTAAAGGCTTTGTAAATTGGATTCCAGTTTGAAAGGGAGGCACCTACCAGGAAGTTAGCGCCGAAGCTTGCAGATGGGCCATTGGGAACAATACCAGACTTGAGCATTTCTCTTCAGCTGCTTTGGCAAAAATCCTGTGCCAAGGCGTGGAGGGGAGGTAGTTCGTGGCAAAGCCTCGGGGTATCCGGAAATCTTCAGCTTTGTGAACCATATAATCCTTCCTTTGCCAGGCTACGCGTGTTCGGATCTCCAGCTACTGTTCAAGGGGAAGGGTGGTCTTCTGGTTGAGTCGTTACCCAGTGCTGTGAGTTCTCATGCAGCTGACATGATATCAGGCAAGGCATTTCCTCTCCTCATGCTTCATTGCCTGATTTACAGGAGGAACTAGTATTAATATTGATTTTTTTTTCTTACCTGTTGCCTGTGTTAGGTACTCAGCTCTTTGGGACAGGTAGCGTCCTTGGTTGTTGTGCTTACGACAAAAGCTCCGTCTCATTTAAGCGTACGAAGCAAAAATAAAGACTTTTGTTAAATCTATAACAGAAAGCAGGCAAAATGGATGAGCCACCTAGTTAAGAGGAACATCTTATTCTTAAGGGTTGTAACATTGTAGTATTTGCTGCTTCTGAGACTTATCTTTGAATTAGCCATCCGAAAGCACTTGTGAATGAAACACCCCAACTGCAATATTAATTAATTATGGTGTGACAAGGGAAGCTCAGGGGCCAGTCACAACAAAGAGCTGCTGTCACTTCTGTTTTCTCAGTTCAATAAAAGTCTCATGGTGACGTTGCTCTGATGAGAAGCAGCATAAACTAGTGGTTGTAAGGACAGTGTGGGAATCAGAATTCTTGGTTATTGTGTCTCAATTTGTCTTTGCCTTAAGTGACATGGAAGAAGTCACCTGAGGTCAGGATTTTAAGGTGACTCTTGCCCTTCCTTGCATTGTTAAATCCCCTAATTGTGCTTACACGGCCTTATGTGAAGATTCAAGGTTCACACGTTGTCTCTGAAAGGCAGAGTACAGTACTCCACCAAAGCATGGGGCTTGTCCAGTTAATAGATGGCAAAATTCAGTGTTTATCTCCTGAAGGCAGAACGTGCACAGATGAAACAGAGATTCCCTTCAAAGCAATGGTTTCTTGGAAAAGTTTCCCTCAGGTTCTCCCCGCGTAGCTTGGCATTCTTCATCTGTGCTTTGCCATTTTTATCTGGGTTTAAGAGAGGTAGGATTTATAAACCCTCCCGGCTGGAAGGGACGTCCTCTGTCCATCCACTCTAACACCCGTACAGCCAGGCTCTGGCTGTGTATCCTCACTGTAAGGAAGGTTCACCTCTACTTAGAGAACCAGGACCGAGAGCAGCGTCCTACACTGTACAACCTCACAGTGAAGGATGGGTCTTGTACGTTCTTTTCCCAGAGAGCTTCCAAAGCACACGGGCAGGAGATGGGATGTATACCCAGTGGAAATGAAAACATGGAGGATAGCTAAGGTGGGGCAGTACTCCTGCAGAGAGCAGGCACTGCGGGCAGCCTCGGACCCAGAATTGCTGCAAAGTGAGAGTAAGCATGTGTTAACTCCAGGCCATTCTTCCTGTCTCTCCATAGGCACAGCCATTCCTTGACTTCAGCTAATTACGGTGTTCCTGTGAAGGAGGAGTGATGCCTCTCCCAAGTTCCTCTGCTAGCATGGTGAGCGGACTGACCTATGAGCTGTTCAGTGGTTACGTACATCACTCGTGTGTTTCCAGCCATGTGAGCTGACCGCAAGGCTTTCAGAAGGTAATCTGGGGAGATTTTATCAAATGTAAAATGTTCCTACGCATTCCTGGAGCCATGATGTAATGAACCAAGGATTTGTTCTTTAAATTCCTCTTTGCTGAAAAACCACAAGCTCCAAAAAATTGTTCCAGAGAAGCTGAGGAGCTTTAAGAAGGAGGTTGAGATCTTGTGCTGGGCTGAGCCGTTCTGTGCTGCAGTGCTAGGAGAAAGCGTTTCTGACTAAGTCCCGTGTTGCTGGCTTGCTGAGGTCTGGGCTGAACCTCTGATGTGGACAATAGCTTCTTCACAACAATTCAGCCATTCAAAACAACCATCCCCGTGTTTCTGCTGCTGTGATGGGAAGTGTTGCCAAAGGAAAAGGCAGAACCACCAGGTCTGCATCATACGTTGCTACTCCGAGTTTGTTACATGTTTGGAGCTTTGGTATTTGTTGTCATTTTGGCTAGTTCCATTTTTGTGAAGACAATTTCAGCCCAAAGTTTTGCCTCAAAAAACCCAAAAAGGATGGTCCTCCCATGCAACACTGCTTTCTTCATAACATCTGCACTGGAGCTGAGAACCTGGCTGCAGTACCTTGGTGCTTTGAAAGACCTTTAAAACCCTTTTTAGAGGGACAATGATTCCTGAGTCATGTGTCTGTGAATGTCTTCCTGGCATATTTATATCTGCCAGACCAGGATGAGACTGTCCATGCTTTGATGCTTTGGATTTCAGTACCTGTTGAAATCCCCTGAACAAATGGCGCTATTAATTACGGGGCCTGGCTTTGATGAATGATGCATAGGGGACAAGATTTCATTTTGTCTAGGGGGAGGTAAGCGGGATGGGGCGTTTCTGAGTGTTTGGTGATGCAGGAGAGGTCCTGGGTGTTGCCTGATCAAGGGGAAGTTGCTTCCTCTCTCTCAAGTGCTGTAAAGTCAGTGTCAAGTCACTGTGGCATCTGGGTTATGTCACCTTCTGGTGGGGCTACCTCTTTATACGTCAGATCTGCTCAGACAGAAACCAGTTCAGCCCTTTACCTAAACAGCTTTTAGAGTTGCTCCAAGGGTTACAAAAAACTTTGTCCTAAGTGGCTTCTGCTGCCTGAGGGACTGCCCCATTTTGGGGCTCAGATTCTTATTCAGATCCATGAGATGGGGGAAGGCCCTGGGGTGTTCTGAGGGAGGGCCCCGGGATCTTACCACTGTTTCTTTCCTCACATCCCTTTGAAAGTCCTGAATCGCTGAACAGGAGTCCTACAAAAGCTGTTTATATGACAAGGTTATAAGAAAAGCTTCTTCCTGAAGTGGTGAAAGAAAGCTTTTTGCATAGCTTTGATTTAATAGCCAGCCAAGTTAATTTTTTATTTTTGTGTATCATTATGTTTTGTTGTTGGAAGGTCAGGTTTGTGCCAAGAAGTTGAATTAATATTTTGGGCACATGAAACCTTTGTTCCGTACAGACAACGCTACTTGTCATTTCAGTCTAAGTAATTACAGCCATCTGAGAACATCTCTAGCTGGTCTTCACAAAAGGGCTTCTGGACAGGGTAATACAGTGTTAGAAAAATATTTGCTTCTGGGACAAGAAGACTGCTCTCGGCAGCAGGGCTACTAGGGAGTAGGTTTGTGGGATAACAGCTGATGTGACTGGTGGAAAGTAAGACTATTCAAAAGAGAAGAAAAGAAGGAAAGTCAAAAGACGGTGCCATTGTAACTAAGGATAACAGGAGAAGAGTATTCACTCCTTTTAAAGCACCCAAAATGTCAAGGAACAAAATGTAGTGCTTGCTGTTGAGTTGTGGCCAAGAGGAGTCTTAGTAAAGACAGAAGGTGTGATTTCTTTTAACCAAGTTTAGATATTTACACTGCAGATGTTTACATGATTTAGTCATCCCTGTTCCAGTTTAGTGATTCACTTCAGGATCATCTGAATCACGCCTTGGAAATTTCTATTTCTTATTATTGACTGTAAAGGTTACCTAATGATGCTGTCTCACGTGGAGAAATCTACACTGCATCCATCTACCTTGGTCAGAACTAGGTGTCAGGGACAGAGACTAAGTGTCAGGCTCTGAGTGAGGGACACCTCACTGCAGTAACAGAGCAAACACTTGTTCAACAGGTGTGGAGGTACGGGGCAGAAGCAAGTTTTGGGAGGCAAGTAGATCTCAGCTGGAGAAGCAAAAGCATGTTTGGGGAAGTAGAGTTTAAGAGTGAAGGTCAAGTGAAGAGGAAATGCACATAAGAGAACAGAACTGGGAAAGAGAAAGGATTTTCCTATCTCTTCTAGTTTAGAACAAGCACATGGTTTTTCAAAACTAGAGAAGCAAGTTCAGTCATCTCAGAATAAACCAGTGCTGGTGGCAACCAAAGCTCAGGTCTCTACCTTATTCCTATCACGGACTAGAACCAGAGCTTTCCACATTACATCTGAGTGTGCTAGCTCAGATACAAGGGATGTCTGGAGAGGATTCTGTAGCTTGTCTTCCTGCGATCTTTCAGTTTTGTGTACGTGATTAAATACTTGCAAGTAGCGTGAAGCTCTGGCTGCCCCACATTGGACGTGGTAACCCTAAAAAAACAAGACATGGAGTGGAGTGGCAGAAGAAATTCCCTGCAGGACCTGAGAACATACTCTTTTCCTGTATTCTTTTTGTGAAAAAATTCAGTTTAAATTAATGGCCCTTTCCCAATAAATTTCCACTGAAATATTTCCTGAACATCTCTCATAAGGAGGCCTTGGAGTTGGGAGGACCAGAAGAACCCTTCAGGTAGTAAGCGTACAACAAATAAAAGGAAAGAAATTGTGATGCGAGTGGCTAAACAGATCACAGAAGTCACTGCCAAGGCATACGATGGTCAAAGGCATAAGTATGTTCATAGACCATTTAGATGTTTAAATGGAAGGTGGCTCCATTGATGGCTGTACCAGCCACCTGATGTCCACCAGTCACAGGAGGACCCATTTTCTGTGTTCTCCTTTTAGCAGCCTGCCCATGCCTTCTAGTAGAGATCAGACACTGAGCTAGATGGGGTTTTGGTCCGCCCCAGTATGGCATTTCTTATTCTTGTGCTAAGTACTTCTGCAACTTCTTGCCTTTGTGACGAATTAGAAGATTCCACTGGGTTTTGGTCAGTCTGGTGCCTGTTTTGTGTCCAGCCTACATAGACCTGTAGGATCTGTCTGGGATGCGACCGTGTGTTAGTGGTCAGATGCCATTTCTACATAGATGTGAGATTTAAGAGGATATTATCCTTGTGCCTTGTTTTTCACAGGGCAGGTGATGGCCCAAACCAGGCAGTCTTGCTTTTGTCAGTGCTTCCCACATTCCGAAAATACAGAGCAGGGCATAAGCTCCAGAAATGTGTTTTCCAAACAGACTACAAAGCTGAGAGTGAAAGACAAGTGTGAACCCTCTTCCGGCTCATTCTGTCACTTGGGTGTGCTCATGCCATGTGTCAGTACAAACTGTTGAGACGTCTGCAATGGGTTCTTGTGAGTCTGTGGGTTTTGGATTGTTTTGCGTGGGAAATCCCACAGTACCCTGCTCATTTCACTGACAGGCAGCTGATGCCTCTGCATGGCAAAATTAGAGACTGACCCTTTACAAAGCGTAATGGAGGAGGATGTTCTGATTGTGAACCAAAATTGTTCTCACAGTAACATTATCTGACTCGTTTAGCCCTTCAGATGGGGCAGGCTCTTGCGCCTAGCACGGAGATATGACGTATAAACATCTAGAATCCATTTTTTTTGTTAGTTCAAGGCAAAACCTGCTCTCATCCTCCTCAGCTCTACATGTTTAATTCCAGTGATCCAGTTCCTGCATGGCATTAACCATCACCACACTTGAGTCTGCCCAGCTGAGGATCTATTTCACACCTTTCAGCTGAAAAACACCAGAATTAGGTGAGTGCACACCTGCAATCTCAGCCTGAGCCGGGCATTTAAACATATTCTTGGCTGAAACTAAGCCTAAGAGTGGGTGAAACTTGGCACTCGGGGTACATGAAGTGAATGGTCTGTGAAAAACATTTTAAAATGCAGGTAGAGTCTAAACTTGGACCCGATGTTCAACACATTTTTATGTGGTTATAGGGCAGCTGTCTGACCTCCTCACCTAATTTGCAAATAATCTTGTCAGGACAAATTGGTCCATGCTGAGCCTGTGCTGGTGAGCCTAGATGGTTATCAGACCTGCACTAGTGAATTTTAAGGTAGTTCTGGTCTCTCTGCCGTACAGGGAAGTCACACTGGTAGTGACTGCAGCACAGAGATATGCTTTTTGTATTAAATGCAACATATAGACAGAAAGCCTTTTCTACAGAAACCTGGAGTTAGTGGTCTTCTGATCTGGTTTCTTTTGGGCCATTTTTGCTGCAGGGATGAGCGATGAAAACAAAGATTTAAACTGCGTTTGAAACTGCAGCTCTGAGCACTGTGAATTGCTTCATTCATCTTAATAGAGGTGTTCACTCGGAGCCCGAGAAGCTTTTAGTTGAGATTTAGCCTGTGGTTTGATATTACAAATTGCTCGGTGGTAACATTGGTTTCAGACGTTCTTGTCTCCTGGACTCTTGCTCTTGCTGCTCTGCTGTCACAACTGCTTCTGAGGTTGGGAACCAGATGGGTGGAGCCATCCAACTTGGCCAAAAAAAAAAAAAAAAAAAAAAGAGATTAGTGTGTTTGTTTGTTTGTTTAAAGCAGGAAAAGTTCCTCTGTCTGGTTCAGCGCCTGGTCACACAGAGTTTTCCTGGCACAAACGAGTGGAAAGAGCTCTTTGCAACAGAAGGGAAATGAGCACCGGAGGGTGAAAGGTGAGCGGCAATTACTGCTGCTGGTAATGCCACAGTGTACTTTCAAATATCAAACCGTGATCTGGAGCTGAGCTCACCATGTGAAAATGCTCACATACCTCTAAAATCATTGGTCTTAATCTTTGCTTTTAGGTGTCTTGGCAGACACTTCCCATTTGTGTCCTTATCTCTCAGTCTCCAGCCATCTTCAAAGGCTCTTCCAGCTTCTTGTGTTTGGCAAGTTCAAGACTCTGCAGCCCACTGCTATTGACAATGTGTGAATGGACAGAGTAACTGGAGCTGAATGACAGGCTAGGTATCAGTTGTCACTGCAAGGAATATTTCCTTCATTTCCATAATGAGTTCATTGAGAAAGAACCTGGTTTAATATAAATGAAAGCAGGGTTTCCACGGTGATTTTCTCTAATTTAGAAGATCTTGTCATTTAAATCCAGTTTGCTGTGGAAGGTAAAGGTCATTTGCTATATACCAAATCAAACCGTCAGAGTCCAGAGGTACCGTGAAGAATATGGCGAGATGCCTGGAAAAAAAAACAAAAAAATCATCTCTAAGAACAGACCTTCAAGGCCCTAGAAAAGGGGAAATTAATCTCATTGAAAGTTTGCTACTCTGCTCCCAGAAATGGAGTTGGCTGATAAATAAATTCCCTGCAGACATTAGAAAAACAAGCAAACCCAGAACATTGCAATACCCAAATGATTTGGTTAAAGAAATGTTTGTGTTGTTTAATGAATTATGATGGTTATGATGAAATTTCCATTTGCAAATTTGAGTTGTACTTGATGGGAGGAAATTTGTAGCTCTAAAGCCTTGTGAAAAACTGTCTGTCTGCCCTCTGTCCATCTCTCTCTCCATCCACAGAACAAAATTCAAATAGTGTCCAAACACCATCTGGAATACACGCTGAAAGTGAAACTTAACAAAGTCCCCTTGGCTATAAATAGCCATATATCCAAATATTACAGTGCACTGACACAGCTCAGCATCTCAGATATGCCCATTGATTAATATATCTCATTAGTGGAGCTGCTCAGAAGTGTGGAGTTTGCTCCTGAGTTGACCGGGAATCTCGTGCTGGCCGCCTGCGTGTGACATGCTGGGAGCCCCTTCTCCCTCTCCATCCTTTTACTGCATCGCCCGATGCTGTGAAAAAGAGAGGGAGAATTTTCTGCTTTGATTTCCTTGCAGCGACATGTGGACAGAAGCAGCTCAGGGGAATCCTGCACAGCAGAGGTTAATGTGACCCACATATAATTGTGTGAAAAGATGCCACTCTGCGCCTTTGTCAAAGAGGCTTCTTGTTACAACCCAGGCTATCTCGTCCCCAACCCCTTCAGCAACGCAGTTTTCTTGCATTAAATCACCACTGCCCTCTTGCCAGCTGCTTGGAGTTTGCACATTATACAGAGGAGATAGAGAATATATATTTATATCTTTTTAAAATGTGACAGATTGTCTTGTAACATATGCAGTATTGCCTTGAAATGAGCTCTGTGCATGTGATGGCCGAGCCAGCAGACCTAGGGTATGCGTGCGCTCGTGTGGTTTGTATTTTTTTCCTTCTGTTGGAAATCTGAGAGGCTGGGACACTTGAGCTTTTCATGTTGCTTCTCTCTGAAATATTCATGACGAGTTGACGACCTTGATTCTTTGATACCTGCCATTTATTTATGTGCCACTGACGATAAGTGCCGCTAAGTACATATGTCAGTGACATGGTTGAGTGAGTTGGATGATAAGGAGAGGGAGGGCATCTGAGGGATGTGTGTGCTGGAATAAGATTACTTTATAAACTCTGAAGGCATTTTAGGAGACTGCCATGCCATCTTATTCACCCCACTTTGTTTTTCTGACCAAAGCCTGTTTTCTTTGCTTCTTCTCCAGCTTTTTCTTCCAACTTGGAAATCTTCTACTTTACTGCTGCTTTTCTTAAAGACGATCACTGGCTCGCTATCAGGTGAATTGCTAATCAATTACTCAGTTATGCTTACATGTTAAAAAAAAAAAAAAGAGATGCGAGTCTGGGGAGACCCAAGGAATTCTTCTCAAGCGAGAAACAGATCCTCATTGAAATGGACTCCGGGGAGCTGGTTAGATGATCAGGGGTGTTTTAGTTCTCTGTAAAGGCAAGGAAAGATGAGGGTAGAGCAAAGGAAGCATGTTAGAAGAGTAGGTAAGCAGGTAAGCACTGGTATCACATATAACCTTGGAAATGTGAAATTTAAGCAGGTGAATCTCATTGCTTTTGAGTGATCGCCGCCTTTGTAAGGATTGTAAGCTGCAAGGCACCAGGCATAAGGTGTTGAGGGTGGGGGTAAATACGTGAACAGGAAGGGTTAGAGAAGTGATGAAATCACAAAATACATGGAGAAAGAGTTCCTGAGTGACAATTAAATTAAGTCCAACATGAACCAGTCTTCACTGTGGTTGGCAAAGTGTAAGGACACAGAGAATTAAAGAGACATTGCTGGATCAAGGAGTAAATGTGGTGCCTTTCGGCTGTGAGTTCTTCCACGGGCTTTCAGAGACATAACTAGTGTCAGGAACTGGACCCATCCTACTTAGCTTAAGCTGTTCAGCTGAAGGATGAGATGAGGAGCCCTACTGTCCTGGACAGATGAACTTGCCGTAGGTGCCTGTGCTGTCTGCAGTGGTGATCTAGGGAGTGAATGATGGTGTTCTCCTGGCTCAGATACCATGGTTTAAGATGGACTTTGGATGGGAATTGGAAAGATCAGGTGGAGACAGTTGGTCCCCTACCGTTGGATGCTGAAGAAGGGACTCTGATGGGCAGATGTATCGACAGAGTTTTCCTTCACCTGAACTGGGAAATGAGGGAAGCCAAAGCAAGGTAGATGATGGAGCAGAACCTCTCCCATGGATTATATTCTTGCTGTATTTCATATAGAAAATTACAGCACTCTCTTTTTTGGGCTGTCGTTTTTCCCTTTCAGAAGTCACAGTAAGTACACATCTGTACACATTCTCCTGAAGATAACTTTCCTTCTCTGTAAGAAAATATGGTAAAAAAAGAAAGAGGACACAAGGGTAGAATTAAAATTTAAAAGATGTAAGGGGCTTCTGCATGTGCTTCTTGAACTGCAGCCGGTCTAGAGAGGCAGGAGATAAGGTGGCTTAGGGAATGCGGCTGAGTCCAGAGAGGCATTTATTTAAGATTGATATCAAACCTTGGAATTGTGAGTGGGAGGTTTTTTTGAGGAAGGAACAGGATGTTGTCAGGAGGGAGGGAGGCTGGCTGGGATGATTTATTAGAAGAGGTCAGTATCAGGAAGTCACTGGAGATAGCGATGGTCTAAAACGCAGGCCAAGGAACCCGCGTGAGGACACTGTTTTATACGCTGAGATTCTGGCTCCTCAAAATAGGACCAACAGAGTGACTGGGTGGTCTAATTTAGGGTCATCCTTGGTGGTCTTGCTTACATGTGTTTTGGGCAGCTTCCTTGTCTGCATGTCTCTTTCTGTGCACAGTGACCCATCCTGCTCTGGGGTCTGTTCCACAGGCTTGTACCATTAAAAAAAAGTTCACTGCACTTGGAAGAGAGATTTCAGGCCTGTCTTAGGACAAGGAGTCATTTGGTGCTTAGACAAATAGTTGTGCTTGTGGGGGCTACTGAGAGCATGAAGTAGTCGTGTTTATCTTTAGGCTCCTCTCCCCCTGATAAGAAAATTCCCTGTGACACAAGAAATGAAAAGACTGGCAAGAGAAGTGGAGTCATGGCCAGGAATGACCTTTTGGGCCATGAACAGAATTGGGAAGCTCAGCTGGATGTAAAGCTTTAACTCATCAATCTGAAATCTGCAGCTCCACGTCGATGTAACGACCCACTTATCTCGAGCAGGACTACTGCAGGCAGTTGACTTTTTGTTACTTCTGCCTATAAATAAATTATCAATTATTAGGCACAGTCACCTTGTGTCTTACCCTACTTCTGAGTGTCATTTCTGTGTATTTTGCTGCCCTGTCTTCTGACCCAGTCAAACCTGGAGTCCTCTTGTGTCAGAAGCAGCTGTCCTTCCTGAGAAGACAGATGCTGTCACGGAGAACCCTCAAAGTCAACCAGGCAGGAGTGTGGACAAAGGGATTCAGTCTCCCTGGGCAATGCAGCACGGCTGAGAAGGCAGCAGTGCTTTGGAGGGAATGGGAGGATGGCCTTTGACTTCAAATGACCTTAAAAGACTTCTTGAAGGTCACACAGAGAAGTTAGTGCTTGGGTACAGGGCTAAGTTCATATCTTCTTTGTAAGGGTGAATATCAAGACAATTCTCCAATATCCCCATTCAGCTCCCCCTTATTGCAAACTGGGCCGTGTTGTGGTTTTTTCCAGCGCATTTAAACCCTGCTGCTGTGCTTTTGTTTCTTTCTGCAGCTCTACTGGCTATCCCTGCTGATAATAGCTCAGATTAGATCTACACGAGGGAGTAACATCTGAGCCTTTAATGTTGGCCTTTTATCTAATGTCCTCCAGCTCGTGGTCCTGTTGTCCCCGCGCAGCTTGGTATGTGGTGACGTTCACTCTCCTGCTTACACTCAGTGAATGATTTATCATGTGTTATCAGTAGGACTCTGTACAGTGTCCAGGGACAATGTTTTCTTCCATCTGGTTCCAAGCTGGTGGGACACCCTTCCATATGGTTTTCACATGTGGTTCTCCTCGTACGTCCTTTCTATTTTTTCCCCTCTGGATTCATCATTATGCAGTTTGTCTAACAAGTACACTTTGTTTCACTTTATAAATTAATCACATGCATGAATTAAAACTTCATCAAATGTGGATACTTCTTATATGACAGAGGAAATGTTCCCAGCTGGGTGAATCCATCTTCCAGTCCCATGACGTACTGAAAATTAATTGCTGCAGTGTTCCACGCCACTCTTCAGTCAAATATTAGCCTATGGCTTGTTCTAGAAGAATCTTATAATGTGTGGGACAGTCTTTTAGTCCTGTTCTGTATTATGAAGGTGCTTGTTGCAGTTCTAGGTTCATGATGCGGGCAGGACAGAGACCACGAAAACATCATTTTTGAGATGCATACAGTGGTTCACAGTGACTTGATATTGGGCACCCCGAGCGACAAAGAACTTCATCTCACCAGTCTTCTGAGTGATGCAACCTGCAAAAGGGCTCCCCTGCTGGAATCTCTTGCTGCTGGATTTGCTGGTCTTTGTAGATAACTTTTCTCTGTGGTCTTTGTTGATCTTATGTTGTTAGACCTGGTAACACACTTTTATCTTATCTGCCTTTTTCTCCTCTTTGCTCTCCATGTTGTTTGCTATTCCAGAATAAATATGCAGACCACCTGCCCCTGGAGGCCAACGCACTGTGTTCCTCCCCCGACACCGTGCAAATATTTGCACCGCACCAGCCTCGGAGCCCCGAGACGTGAGCAGCAACACGAGGAGGTGCAGCAGAGGGCAGGGGTGGAAGGCTGGAGGGTGTGAAACCAGCACATGGCAGCCAGTGCCGTTGGCTTGGAGCATTTAGCAAGGGGACTGCCTTGTCTTCAGAGCACCAGGAAAACAAGACTTGACTTTGAGGGTATACATGCACACCCGTGTGAGTTTGTGGTGAGGTCTGGATGTGACACTGAGGGACACACTTTGTGTGTTCAATCTAGGCATGTTGCAGGTTCTCAGGAATGCCAACAGGGGTGGTACTCCAAGCCAAGTGCCATGTTCTGGTTTTATCCATGTTGTTTCCAGGCTCCTGCCTTTCAAAACAGCACGTGTATCGTGTGTATGCTTTTGTGTGTCTACATGTGTGTAATGTGCATGGGCATGCTGGGGTACAGGGGTGCGTGTACTGTCTGTGTGACTCGGGGAGGTCAGACACTTTGTCTTGAGTTTCTGCCCTTGTGGATGCACCTTCTGTCAATTCAGGATTCAGACCTTATCCCTTCACAGAAAGGATGACGGAGGCAGAACAATACCCAAGATGGGTTGTGTCTTCAGGCCTTTCTGTCCCGTTTAGTTTCACGTTGGAAAGAAACAGTCTTTGCACAGTTTTGTAAGAGGACATTCTTCATTTGAACCCCTTGCCTCCTGCCTGTGGTGGGCTTGTGTGTTTCAGAAGCTGTTTCATCTTCAGAAAATCCTGCTTCTGAAGTGACTGGCATCTTAGAGCTGCTGCTTATTGCAGAGTGACGTGGGACATCACCCCGACCCTACATCCCATTCATAAGCAGAGGTTCTTAAGTAGCTTGTGGTGATGGTGCCTGTCCGAAGAGAAGTGAGACATCGCTAGAGCTCGTGCAGCCATCACACCATGGAGCGTGTTAAGCAGTAGTTTTGTAAACTAGAGAGGCCAAGGTAAGCCAGTATTCTCTCCACAAAAAGATATTTACACTTTTCCTCCTTTCTTTAGCTGCTGCTTTCCCACTCTTTCTCCTCCCTTGATAGCCCAGACCTAGCTACAGCTCCATGAGGAAGTCTCAAAAAAATCTCAGAAAGGAATTATGGTTGGGTTTAGCTTAGATCTGTTCCCTGATTCACTTCACTGCCCAAAGTGTGTCTGTGCACGTGTGGTGGTGTCACAGGTGCACCTCTCGACCTCTTCTGGGCATCTCCCCCTGTCTCCCAGGGTGACTCCCGGCGCGGCCTCCCATCTCTGTCACCTCACTTGGCTTCTGTCATTTGGAGCTGCCACTGGATTGGCTGAGAGGGTTTCTTTGTGTTGGTTTTGGAGGTTTTGCTGTTTGCTCACTGTTGCCTTTTTCCAGTTTGAAGTTTGCCGCCTCTGGGCCATTGACCTTCCTGCGAGCTGTCGGGCAGCGCGGTGCACGGTGTTATCGGCAGAGAGGCTGTTTCGCTTCCATCTGGGGCTTTTGGTCTGGCTTGGATCCATCGTGCCAGCAGGTCTGATTGATGGCCTTATTGACAATCGGGTTGACCCTTGTTCGGCAGCCTGACGTGCTCCGTATTTCACAGGCCGGCGTTTGATGCATATCAAAGAGGTGGTCAGGTCATCAGAACAGCCAATTAAAACGATAAAGAGGGAGGAGTGGAAGATGAGGTTTTAACTCTTTTGAGCCCACCATAAACAACTTTATGGAGTGAAGGTGTTTCATTCTGCCAAAACAAGGGCTGGGAGGGAGGTAAAACCATTCTATGTTTCTATGATTCTAAAAACAAAGATCCAGCTCTATAAAATTTATCTGTGGGAACTCTTTAAAAATTGAGTAAGCAGAGATTAAGAAACAATCAACTGTCTGTATAGTTGTCAGTTATGTAGAGCCTGGAATGAGACTGGATCAATTGCCTTCCTTTCAAATTTATTTTTTTCCTAACAGCATATTATAAAGGAGACTGTGAAATTCAGCATAGGCTAACTAATAACTAATAATACATCTCAAAATCCAGCACTGCTGAGAAGACAGGAATTTTGTATCATCACTGTTGTTACCTGAAAAAGAGAAAGGCTCTCCCATGACAGCTGCTGGTAGCTGACAGCTGGCAGAAGGTAATAAATTGAGGAGTTATTTATCGTCAGCTCCTGAATAACGGTATCAGAAGGACACGCCCTTCACATGAGGAACCTGGCGAGGGAGAAGTGCTAGAGCCGGGAATTAAGAGTACCACTGGGATCAGAGGTAATAAAAGGTCTATAATCTGTCAGTGGCTGATGTTCGAACTAGCGCAGGGTCAGTCACAGCTGCTTCAACGTTAATCTGGGGGCTGTCGTTTCAGACAATGCAGCCTGTCCTAAGATGCCAGCAAAAGCGCACTAGATCCCAGACTTTTTTGCCTGCTGAGTTTTAATCCACACTTGCACTGCAGTTTCCAGGTGTCAGTTTTGATGGAAATGCCAACAAAATAAAGCTTGGCTCAGGGTTAGGTGTAGTAAAGGTACTTTTTGAACAGTTCACCGCATCCAGACTCAACTCTTGCTTCAGACGTGGAATTTCAGGGCGGCGTCATCTGTGTTGTACTTCAGTCTCTAGCCTATAAAAAGGGGAACAACTACCTCATTGTCCCAAGAATGTTAAAATCTGTAAAACACAATGATGTGAAGGACTACCTTGGTGCCTGAATAAGGGAAGAAAAAAAAACCTTCCCCCCTACCCTCTGTAAAAGATCCTGCGCCATCCTTGCAGCACGGCACACACTCCTCTAAACTCTTCCTTCACCTGCTTGTACTTGTTCAGGTTTTGCTTTAATATCGTAATCTAACTAATGCAAAGGCATTGAATCCATTTTCTGACTGTTGGGTAAATGATGGTCAAGTGTCAGGAGATTTATTTAATTGTCTAGCTATTAAAAAAGAAAAAAGGTAGGTCTGCTGAGTGAAAGCTTTTATGCTTTTAAATGAGGTATTGCTGTGATTCGAGTTTAAACAGCAATGATTTCCTCAGAAATGTATTGGCAATAATCACTGGCTTGTTTGATTGTCCACATAACTGTACCACCCTCACTGCTAAGAAACTCATCTGAACCGCCGATGATGATAATAGGTGTTTTTTTCCATTAAGCGTGCGGCAGCTATCATATTCAGGGCCAGGAACATCTTCATTAGGCAGTACAGAAAGTGAACACATTGTTCACCAACCAGCCTCAAGAATAATGGACTAGCGAGACTTCAGAGGTGAGGGATGGAGGTTGTGGGTGTGGGAAAGGGCTTAAAGCTTCACGAACCACATAGAGAGAGGATTTTAGTGGGATATGGGCAGTTGATTCCCTTAAGTGTCTTTGAAGAGGCCAGTCTAGAGGTGGAGAAACTCCAGATGACTCATCGTGATGCTGCTCTCATCGTAGTGTCTCGATGATCATTTTACTCTTTTATAATTTTTATTTTTAAAAGCCCAAAAACAAAGCTAATTCGTCTGGTCTAACCAAAAACAACAGCACAATGATGACAGATTTCTGAGGCAAGTTGATGACCTGCAGGTGAGAAAACTGCTGCCCTTTGGTTTACCTGTCTCAGAGACTGCTGGAAATCCTCAGCATCTGTGAAATGTGAACAAGCCAAGCTATTTCTTTCTGAATTTTTCAGTGGGAAATCCATTTTCCAAGTGAATGTCGCTTCCCTGTTATCTCCTGTGCTGGGAATCCATCCTGTACTGGGAGCCCAGCTCAGGGCGAGTCTTGGCCAGAGCATTTGCTGCAGGGGGGTGTAAAGGACCTGGCCCTACACCTGTCCCCAAGGGCAAAGAGAAATCTTCTCTGTCCTTCTTCATGCCTTGCCTTTCTTAATTTCACATTAACTAATATAACATTTTTTAGAAAGAGATATAAAAACAGAACAACAACATTTAGGCACCGAGAGCTGCTGGTTCCAGGTGCCATGCTCGTGCAGGATGAAGGCTGACACTTGCCCTGTGACTCCAGCAGGAATATTAATTTCCCATTTCTCATCGCCATCCCCTGCCTGGGAAATCCCCAGCAGGGCCAGAGAGGAGCTCCAGTTTGTCCGAGCAAGAGAGAGGATACTCACAAGCAGGGCTAAGCTCCTTTTCCCTCCTCCTTGCCCTCCGCAGTCCTAAGTGCCATTTAGCAGCATTAGCTGCCTGCTCCTCTCGGCTGGACACCGATTACTCCCAGTTGGAGAGCTGTCAGTAAGGGAAAGCCATCCATCGCGGTGGGAAGTGATCTCACCCGGCAGGGGGGCACCTCTTCCCCGCCAAAACAATGCCACCGTGACAGGCGTGATGGATTTATTATCTTCTTGGTGTAGAAATGCTGCCACAGCAGGCAGCGGGGTTGGGGGGGGATATGCTACTGGTGGCTTGGAAGAGAAAGTGAGGAGGAGTACGAAGTGCCAAGGAGTTGTGTGCAGACAGCTGATGGTGGGGTGCAGGAGGGGATACAGGGAAAGGGGGTTACGAAGGAAAGAAAAAGACTGTCATAAAAAGGCAATTCCTTTTACTCATGTGCTTAACTCATCTCCTGAACGCCAGGGTCTCAAGAGGGCTGAGAAAAGGGAAAAGCAAAGAGCAAGTGAAAAACCAGAGAGGTTACAGCCCGGCTGGGGCATCAGATCCCAGCCAGGCTGAGCCATGGGAGGGTGGGTTTAGAGAGCTGTCACCTTGGTGAGGAATGTGAATCACTGGCTCTTGTGCTCTTTGTCCTTCTGGACCGGGCTCCCTTTTGGTTTTACACTCATCGGGGAGGGTTTTGCACACTCTGTCAGACTGTTTTGCCAGCCCCGGCTTGGGTTCATTTTGCCTCTGCAAAGTGTCAAGGGACATTTTGACTATAAGGAATAGCAGTCAGGATCTTTTAGGGGCAGAATTATGTTACATCCACAGCAGCTGTGCCAATTTATAGGCTTTGTCAAAATCAAACCCAACACAGTTACCTGGATTGAACTCCTGGAGTGCAATGAGGGTTGATCTGGAGCCAGTACTGCCACCAGCCAGCCAGCTCCTCTGGCTTGGGAGTGACAGACAACCTGCTTCTTTTACTCTGGGGTTCCAACAGTGAAATTCTTTTACAGAAATCTAGAAATTTCTCAAGATAAAAGTTCCCTCGGTGTGTCCAGGTGTTTTCTTTTGGCAGCAATTAAGTAAAAATTGCCAGGGCCTGAGTGTCCCACTGGGGCCTCATTGCTCTGACCAGCCTCACCTGGGACCCCCCAGCTGCTCTATTTAAGCTCAGTCCCTCACCCCTGTTCTCTTTTGAAAGTCTGAGGCTGCGTCTGGGCTTTCCCTTTGTGGTTCCCATGGAGGATTCAAGCTCAATAGCTGTATGTTGGGACTCAAATCCTGTTGGTCTGCAACTGGGGGGTGTTACCTGCTGCCTACATGGTTTTGAGAAGAGGAGCAGAAGCCAACCTGTGCTGATAAGTGAAAAGTAAACTCTTTATTGTTCTCAGTCTGTGTGTAATACTGCAAGTGGGAAGTATGCAAATGGCTGGAGAATCTCTGTAAAGGATGAGAAAAGCATTTCTTGTGCTGTGAAGAAGCTCACTGTGGAGTGAGGTTGCTTTTACTGGAGTCTGCTGATGGACCAGCTGAAATGAACTGTCTGCTTCAAGCCATTTCTGCTGCAAAGGACCCCGGGGAAATGGGAGTAACCAGAAGAGAGTGAAGGAAAGGCGTGATCTGCTCCTAACTGTGAGTAAGCAAACTTTATATTGGTTTGGGAATATGGTATGCAGAGACTGATAACAGAGGAAATGTGGATGGAAGGCAGTAGGATTGCAGAATGGTGCCTCCACAGAGGTGTTTTGAGTTTCCCAGGTGGACTGGGCAGTGGATGTGGTAGGAGTTAGCTGGGTCTCGTGAGAAACTTTTCTCTAAAATGTTAAAGCTTGGTGGCTTGGAAGCATTGAAAGCTGTGCACCTGCTTCTGGTTGGAGCATGGTTGAAGAGAAGGTGCTCAAGGAGCTGTTTTGTCCGTGTTGAATTTTGATTTTTGTTGTTCTGAAGTTGACTGTTTGTGGGGTTTTCTGGACAAATGCGGAACATGTGTCAAGTGTTTTTTTGGCTGAAGAGAGGCCGCATATGTTAATGTCTGTATGTTAGACTTGAATTCTCAAAAATTATTTTTAAGTGATGGGATTCTTTTGGTAGTGCACCAAGTCATGCTTAGGTGGAGAGCTGACTGTGGTCTTCCTCAGACTAACCCAATAGCAATGGCTGGACTAAGGGCTGTGGCACAGTGAACAACCAGTCTAACTCCTTCTTTTTTTTCTTGTTTTTCTCTTTAACTAAGCAAGCATATTGATTTTAGTGCTAGGGTTTTTTATTATATTAATTTTTTAAAAAAATATTACTGTTATTGCTGCAGCCAAATTTTTTTGCTGTGGATTGTTCAATGAATGTTACCGTTGTGCGTTGTGTGGCATGACCGCGTGGCTTGCTATAGTGCTGGTAAATGTCCTTCATCCGGGTGACCCTTGATTTGGAAGAGAAGGCTCTGTCGGTGTTCCTAGGGGCTTTCGAGATACTTTGCAGCGGTTGATTTACAGAATATCATGAACAACGTCTATCTGTGTTGCGCAAGACCTCATGTGGCTGTTCTTTAACATCCTCCCACACACACATTGGTATATCCTTGCCCCCTACCCGTGCACTCTGTGTGGCAGAAGATCTTGTGTGGTTTTCTCCCTCCTGGATAACCCAGGTTTCTGCTCAAACACTAAGGGGCTTTCCCAGCTATTGATTGTTCCGGTTGTGATGGGATGCGTTGGACAGCTAAAACCTCCTTGGCTGGAGCAGTCAGCTCCATTTGTGGTATAAACCCTTCAAAGGGTCTGCTCCTCTGTTTCCAGCAGTGCAGGGGACACACCACGCTCTCCTGTCCGTCTCAGGGCTTTTATCTCCTTTGTGGAAGTGTACTGTCTGACAGAGGTGTAGAGTTCCTTCGGGGATTTCTTTAACTCTCACAATCTTATTCTGGGGGGTAGAAAATCTGGTAAGGGTTAAGTGTGATGCTAGCTTAGCTTATTAAAAATGCTTGGGTTTTTTATTTTAGTTGAGATTGAATATACTGAAAAGAGGGGCTAAACATAGTCCTTTGGGGTAGGAGGGGGTATCTGCATAAACTTCTTGCTCATAATAAAATAGTCTTTAGGAGGAGGAAAGCTTTGCAGCATGCCCTTAGGGTGGTGAGGTGCTGGATTGCCACGCTTGTCTCCTCTGGAAGAGTACTCCACAGGCAGATTGTTTTAATTGGAAACACTTTGTTGCCGTTGTGATCCATGCTGGGCTTTGTGACCTGCGAGTTTCTGGAAAAACATCTGCATTGGCAGAGCTCTGGCTTAACTCCTGTTCCTTCACCAGATGCCATCACCTTGGTTATAGCAGAGAGGCACAAGTTCAAGTAGGAAATACTCAGTGGTTTACTCCTGTAGCTGTTAGGTGAATAAATTACAGGTTGGTTTCCCTCCTCCAGCCCTTCTCAGCTGGCAGCTCAGTACTTTCATAACCCCTGAAGTCAGACAAATGTAAAGACTAAGTCCTAGCTAGCACACAGTTTAATGTCCATGTCCAACCTTGACCTAGGTGTTGGCTCTGTCCTGCTCCGTGATCCTTCTCTGATGTGATCCAGTGTAAGCATGCCCTTCCTTACACACTCCCGTGGACCTCCGTGCCCTGGGCAGCTGTGCCGTGGGCTGTTGTTAATGGCTTGTCCAGTCCTGCCGCTCGTGTGACCGTGCACAGAGCGCTCGCCCGTCCATGCTATTGGTTTCCTGTCGTATTTCATGGCTCTTGATGGCAGCTCAGCTGAGGAGTTATGAAATTCATATCCTCTCTGCCTAGGAGCAACTGGCAAGTGGAAGATTTAATATCCCAGAGGGTTAGTGGAGGAAGTTGTACCAGAGAAGTGGGGGTGGTGGTTAGAGCTTCAGGTCCTTCACAAATCTGTGCAAGTCAAGGTTTCCAAAGCTTGGAAAGCTGTGATTTAAACCAGCTGCATTACACACACAGCACTGTCTGATAGAACTTTTACTGAAGTCCCTTACCCACCAGTAATTCTGGGATTTGTTTGGAGGACCTGGTCCCATTTCAGCTGCTGATGGGTTCCAGTTAATGACAGAGAACTCTTGGGGGTCAGGAAAGGTGCCAAAATCTGCCTCTATTCCTCTGTGTTGCTTTGGGGTCATGCATTAGGCTGAGGCCTTAGTATCAATGGCAAACATGGCATGCTGGAATTTCGGGGGGAGCTGGATTTGACCCTTCTGTATAGTGTGCCAGAGGGAAGCCTGTTCTGTGTGTTGGGCTCAGCTCGTGGGGACATCTCCAGGTCCTTCAGAGGTGAATGCTGTGCTCGAGCTGCTCCTTGCTGTGGAGGGTGTCAAGGGCATGAGTGGAGGTTTGATGTGATCCAGCTAACCTGTGCTCAAAAGGCAACAGCTGCAGCTAAAAGCCACCATATTATATATATTAAGACTCCAAACAATGAGTGTCTCTGCTCTATTCCTTCTCTAGAAGTGGTCCTTTAAAGAGGAAAAAGCTTGGTTGTGGGTTTTTTTTTTCTTTCAGTTGTACTGTTCCCCTAAAAATAAAACTTTCCCATATATGTGGGCTAAATCCCAGAGTTACAGCCTGGAGTTGTGTGGCAGCAGTTCTCATGAAGGATCAGCAAAGAGGAGCTTTTTAGCCACATTTTACTGATGGTTTTCCTTTTTGGAAAAGAATTTAAAAACTTGTTCATTTTTGTAGTGAACGGTAATGAAACAGTAGCTTTAAAAAGATTTCTTTCATTTTCCTTAAAAAATGAAAATCTTCATCTCCAGTCCAAACTCACCCAAAATATTCCCAGACCAAGTTACTTTAAAATCCACAAAAACAGAAATTTAGAAGAGACAGAAAAAAACCTGAAACACTGCATAGATGGAAGATTTCGTGCAAAGAATGAAAGACATTCAGTGAAAGTCAATAAAAGCTCCAAAACCAAAATAAAAAAAAATGCTGGTGTTCAGATAGCAAATATTTTTGGACAAACAAAGGAATCTCAGTCCTAAAAGAATAGCAATTGCTGTCTGGCTCTTAGGAACTTTTTTTTTCTTGTGGATCTGTCTGATACGGAGCTGTCTGGTTGCTAGTTACCAGACTGTCCTTAGTGAAGCTGTTTCTGCCACGTGGTCCTTTCTCAGCTGTCCCTTCTGACATGAGGCATCAGAAGCAGGAGCAGGAGCTGTTCAGTCATAGTGACAGAACCCCTTTTTTCGGATGGTAAGATGTTCTGTTGGGTTTGTATATATAGTCTCATGTTTGTCTCTATGCTTGCATCCAGCTCAATTGATGAAATAGAGCACGAAGGGTTGTTCTGTGAGATTCCTGCCCCCCTTCTGCAGGGCTGAAAGGAAAAGAACCAAACCCCTGAGTGCTTATTCTGGCTGGTGAGCAAGCACGGAATAGATGGCTTGTAGGGAGACGCTAGGAATTGCCCCAAACTTTGGTCTGCATGTCACTGGTGGGAGTGCCGCACACTCCACCTGGAACTCTGCGCTCAACTCGTCAGATAAATGATGGAGAAAAATGTAACTGGTGATATCTACAGATGTTATCAACCCTCCAACAAGTGTATCTTCCCAAAAACATCACTAGGGAGTCTTACGAACATGCTGTCACCCTGGTTGGTGGCACGGAGGACCTGGAGCTTGCTTACGTGGGCTTGATGCCCGGGGTCAGGCGCTGGCCTGCAGAGTGGCCTCGGCCAAGTCACTTCTCTGCTTTGTGCTTCATTCCCCCGGCTGCAAAATGGGGCTGATAACCAGCTCGGCTTGTGACAAGTGTGAAAGGAGAAATCAGCATTCTTGTTTGACGTTTGTCAGGATGCAGGATGCTGACCTAGATCTGCACAATCAAGCTGCATATAGGCTGCCCAGCGTAGCTCCACAGGACAGCAGCTATGCAGATTGAGAGTGGCTGGCACTTCACTGCTGTCCGTGAAGGTTACAACCATCAATGTGAGGCAAATGGACTGTCTGATATTCCTGATTTAAAAGAAAAGACGTTAACTTTTCAGGCAGCTAATTCCCCAGGGGAAAAAAAAGGAAACTTGTGAGGTCCAGAGCTATTGCTGGCGGTATGTGGCTTCATTTACGCTCCTCGCAGGGTTGTAGCAGATGGTTTTCCTCCTTTGGTACCATTTCAATATTTTGCACTATGTTGGTTAAGGGTCATGGCAGTAGAGACTTGAAATACTGATAGACGTATAAAGTCCAATACACTTTAAAATCCTGTGTTCTTGTGGAACAGACCGATTTCTGCCCTGGCGTAGCTCAGAACAGGTTTTTTGTGTCTGGTTTGGGGTGTTGCAGATTTTTCCCTTCTTTGACTTCATCTCCGGGCTTTTCCCCTTCTTCCTTCCCTGGCCCAGGTTAAGAGGACTCCTTCTAGAGCCCAGGGACAACGGGGCTTCTAAGGGTCTTTGATAAGGACCCCGACACTCCGAGGGCACTGGCAGCAGCGCTGCTGTGTCTGCGTTGTGCTGGCCGGTCCTCTGCTGACAACCGACTTCTCCGGGAGGGGGATGAAATCCAAGTGGCAGGGCAGGCACCTCTGAGGAGATAGCTCCTAACTGTTCCCACAGAGCTTGAAGAAAAAGAGTTGACGGCTTTACAGAGGAAAACGGCCGAGAAGGGATTGATAAACACACAGAGAGATCTAACTAGTGTGTCCCATCACTCTGAATAGCCGATCATAGCGCAAGTGCTTCGGGGCAGTGTCGGGAAGGATTTGTTGATGTGAACTCGTGTCTCCCTGAGAGAATCATGCTGTTTCGGGGAAGGGACCATCCAGAGAAGGTTGTCGTGAAGAAGAATGCAACAACAGTGGGGTGGGCGTCTGTGTCAGGCTGAGTTGGCGAGACGATCACCAGTGCTGTCTGAAGGCAGGGCTGTGAGGATGCCAGCTCGGACTTGATAGCTGAGCTTCCTCACAGCAGCGATGTCAATGCCAACCTCGTTCCTCTCGGTGAAAGCGTTTGCAACAACAAGCTCTCAGTGCCAGCCGGGATCCCAGGCATGAGAAATTCCACACTGCAGTTGGGAATTTCCTGTAGTTCCCGTGCTTAGGGCTCCCCTAAGGTGACCATCCCACCCCAGTCAGAGTGGACAGGCTTAACTGATCACATCTGAACTGTTGTCAGCTACTTCGTATAGTGCTGGCGATAGCCTAGGGAAGGAGAGCAAACATACTTTCTTCAGGAACCTCTCCAAAGATCAGCCTGCTGTTGCCATAACTGGTCAGAAAGGCTTAAGCAACTCTTGCTTGAAGATCTCGGGTAAAATCTGGTGGTTTGTAGTAATAGTTTAAGAAGGAACAGTTATCACTAACACCTGGTGTTTGAAAACTTGATGGACTAAGGTGGGGAGTCCATCCTCCGCAGCCAGAGGATGGGCATCTGAATGGGAGGTGTGCTGGGTGTTTCCTGCCTAAGCACACGGATACGCAGAACTGCCATAAATATTCCCTAAAGTGTGCTTTGGCTTGTTACAGTTCACGTAAACCATTGGATGCATCACTGGGGAAGCTATTTGCTAGAACTGATCCAGGATGAGAACTTTGACCAAAATGATTGTGTGTAGAGTTGTGAAGTCTTCCCTTACACGGAAAGCGCCACTGTCCAGGGATTTGTATCTTTTTTTATTTTTTAAGGTTTCACCTTGATTGAGATATTTGCTTGGGCATATAATGGGCTGAAAATACATGTATTGGTGTTGTGTTGTTATGAAGTCGTGTTTCCCAGCATGGCACAGTCTTCAGAGGGATGTTTCAAAGATTTTATTAATAGATATAATATGCCTACTGGTTTTTTTCTGATATTTAAGCTTTACATTCAACTATTCTGCATGAGGGTAATCATCAGAGTTAATGTTTTCAGGTTGGCAGTAAGGGCAGGGATCCAAAGTTGGTATGCTAGTGAGAGCATCCAGACAAATATTTGTACTGTGCTTTGAAGCTCAAAACCAGAAAATGATACTTAACTGAAAGAGAAAACAGGATATTCCAAGACTCTGAAACGTTTGGAAGTGTGAAGATCTGGTTTATGTTTGCTTTAGCAGGAGAGAGGTGTCCAGCTCTCTGAAAGCTTTCCCCCAAAGCACACCTGCATTGAGCAGAATGCAGGATTGTCAGTGAAAATGGGAGAAATGCTCTAATTGTCAAAAAATTTCCACAAATAGGAAGGCGGGTAGCATGGGTGCTGCATCCCTTAGCTTCGGAAGGCTAAAGTGAGTCAGTCCTTTGTAAGGGTGTTTTCAAAAGCTTTTGTAAACACGATGTGTGCGTGTGTGTCTCTTACACTTTAAGGAAGGCTAACAAATTGAGATGAGCCGCAGCGGCTCTGTGAAGGCTGGGTACGCACACACAAGGGCCTGAGTTGATTTATCTTGATGTTTGGTTGAATTCTTTGCATTTTGGGTCCCTTCGGTAACCTTTTCACCTCGTTCTTTTTTAAGGTGGCTGCCTGGCTGTTACAATTTATCATGAACGCATCTCACTTCACTTTTGGCTCCTCTGACAGAAGGAACAGCCGGTCTCTGGGAGGTCAAAGACATTATTTTCCCTTCGTCTTTCTCGGTTTCCAGCGCATATTTGTCACTTTGAAAAAGCATGAATTCTGGATTTGATGCACTTTAATTGATTTCACCCTCAACAAGTCCAACTGTCCATCAACCTTTCCTTTTTCTGTCTTCTCCCCACTCCTCCTCTTTATTTCTTTTCTCTGTCCCTTTACTTTGTGAGTGATGTTTTCACCCGCCTGCATGTTGAAGCTGTTGCAAAGCCTGCGACCCTATCAAGGCTTACTGTCACTAACCATTTCTCTCGTTTTCCTTATCCTCCAAGTTGAACTTTGGATGCTTAGAATGAAGCCACATTACAGGAGTTCTGGTCTTGTAGTATCTTGGTGATGTGTTCCTTGTCACAGTGACTGCTGATAGCGAGCTAAACTTGGCTGATGGTGCACTTATTTTGAGGCAAGTGGGTAGAGCGGGAGATGTGAGGGAATTAATAATTAGTTCCTGATATACTGGCAGTGGTGTTTAAAATCATTTACAGCAGTACTGTGGCAGAGATGAGCGTGCTGTTTCTCCTTTCTTCACAGAAGGATGTCTACACCCTGTGGTGCATACATCCAGTGTAAATTCAGTTGTGTAAAACAGCACTGTCATCTCACAGAAGATGTTGTCACACTGTCTCTCATTTGGTGGATTCCTATGGTGTAAGTGGAGATACGGAGTAAATAGAGTATGAGGGTGTGTAACAACTTGCACAGAAGTCCTTTGAGTGTGCCTTGAAAGCTAGGGGTCATGTAACAGTGAAAGCTGAAAGAGAGGCTCATAGGCGTTCCTCAGAATGCTGTCATAACATCCTAGTAATTTGCATGGTTTGGGTTGGAAGGGACATAAGAGATCGAGTTCCAACCCCCTGCCATGGGCAGGGACACCTCCCACTAGCCCAGGTTGCCCAAAGCCTCATCCAGCCTGGCCTTGAACACCTCCAGGGATGGGGCATCCACAGCTTCTCTGGGCAACCTGGGCCACTGCCTCATCATCCTTACAGTAAAAATTGTCTTCCTAATATCCAGTTTAAATCTCCCCTCTTCCAATTTAAATTCATTATCCCTCATCCTGTCCCTGCACCCCCTGATCCAGAGCCCCCCCATCTCTCCTGTAGCCCCCTTTCAGCACTGGAAGGTGCTGGAAGGTCTCCCTGGAGCCTTCTCTTCTCTGGGCTGCACATCCCCAACTCTCTCAGCCCATCCTCGGACGGGAGGTGCTCCATCAGGACATGGGCTGGGGGCAAGCTTCTGTTTACAACAGAGCAGGGAGGCTGAAAGCGCTCTGCCCTGTTCTGACCGAGGTGTTCCCCAGAACTCTGCACAGACAGTGGCATTCCTTGGACTGATGCACACTCACTGAAGAACTCCAGCACTTGGGATGAGCAGAGTTGGTTCATGATACTTTATGAGAGTGTTTTCAACTCGTAGCCCAGGGTAACTGAGAAAACCGAGCCTCTTGCTGAAATCTGTTCTGTGCTTTTGCCAGAGCCCTGTGAACAGAGCGGGCTGGAAGCCCGGCGCATGGCGGTGGCACAGGGGGGAACTGCTGTCCATGGTCCTGGGTGGCCGCAGGTGAGGGCTGGGGGCTGCGAGGGGGTGGTTCGGGCTTGGGGAAAGGTGTAGTGTCCTTGCTTTCACCTGAGTAATACAATGAGTCAGTTCTGCAAATCTAGTTCAGTATTTGCAGCATGTGTGGTTAGGAGAGTGGCTGCTCTAAAGAGGTATAAAGGGCATCCACTAGTACTAGTGATTAGAAAGGTTGGAGGAGGAAACAGAGATCTTTTCAGGTCATTGGACTACAGCGTTCTCATCTGTCCTCTAGCAGAGAACCTGGGAAGGAGATCTTGTGATTCTGTTGTCCAGGATAGGGAATGCATACCAAGGGTGGTATGTAGGACCAGTCAGATTTCCCCCTTTGCTTTTTGTGACAGCAAGGAAAGAATCATAAAACCATTAAGGTTGGAAAAGACTTCAGGAACCTGTGGACCTATGGCCACCCAGGCAATGTTACATGGAGCTTAGTAGATCGGTCAAGCCTTGTGTCAGTGCACAATGTGAGGATTAACGACAGCTTCATGTGTCAGTCAGATCTGTGTCACCATTGCATGGAGGTGCACATGATGTTGGCTGGCTGCAGAGCTGGGCTCAGAAGATCAGGGAGCTGACCCCATGGCAGGTTTTTCACACTTAATTTGTGGCAACGTCAGAAAGATTTTAATGTTTGGTTGTGGATTTTTTTGTTGGTTGGGTTTGTTGTGGGTTTTTTTTTTTTACTGGGTAGGTAGGTTCTCTTGAAAGGTGTGGGGTGTTGAAGGGCTATCATTTACTGGAAACAAGGATTTAGAATTTTGTAAAATCACAGTAGTGACCAAGATGTCTGCTTGGTTTTCTCTTGAAATACAGACATACACTATAGCCAAATTATTCAGTACCTCACAAGCCTTCACTTTCATTTAGCAATGCGTGTGTTGAGCCTTTCAGTCTTGCGAGTAAAGCATGTTTTATTCACAAATGATCTAATTGATATCTCACTTTGCAGTGTGTTCAGAGTGTTATCAGTCTTACCATCCTAGAGATAAGGGAACTGAGACACTGGGGATGGCTGTCTGGTTATGGGCTATAGCAGACTATGGGATTGTTGTGGGTGCTCAGCTACCTAAAGGAGCTTCTACACAGGTGGAGGGGAGAGTATTGCAGCCTGCAGTAGGTGTGGATGAGATTTCAGCCCCTTCTGCATTGGGCAGCATGGGAGAGTAAATGTTCTGGTTGCTTGAACAGATTGAGGTAGCTGATGAAGTGCTCCAACTCCTGCTGCAAGTTTCCCAAATCCCAGGCCAGTGCTTTCTCTAGTAGGCTAACCTGCCTAGGAGTAAGTTTGATTTTGCAGCCAGCAAGTTGGACAGTAATCTGATGTGAAGCCAAAACTTGCACAGCCTACGTCTTTTCAGGGGATTAAATCACTTAACAGAGCCTTGCTAAACCAGCTGGGAACTTTCCAAAGCATGCACAAAGTCACTGGCTTGTCTCTTCTGTCAGGGAGAGGACAAGCTGGGGAAACTACTGTGCTAAGGTTACTGAGCATGGCAGTACTGGAGCTGGGAATACCCAGACCCCAGTCTTCCAGTCCCTGGGATGTACATTAGGAAAGTAGCAAATACTGGCACTCCATCACGGTTGCTTACAGAAACTTTCAAATAATCTCAGTGGAGTGGGAATGTTCAGCTAAATCTAGAATCATTTTAAGATGTTGGCTCAGGTTTGATGCTTGGATCAGGATTTAAACTTAAAACAGTCCAGTTCAAGTCTACTGTTTGGAGCATCTCTAAGGATCCCTTTGCGTGGTGGAGGCTTGGAGTTTTTAACCCATTTTGATGTTTCCTTCACTTGTATCAGACAGACATTAAGCAGTACTTGCTGCTGACCAGCTTCATGCTCTGGAACAGAGACACCTTCCAAATCCAGAAGGCAATATGATGGGATTTTACCCAAGTGACTTCAGGGGAGGCTACGCAAGCCGTGGTTTGGCAAAGATGTGGAAGAATTCATACCACCTATTTTTAATAGATAGTCAAATGGAGAGAGATCATGAAAAGGGGATGCAGAACAATTGCATTAGGCAGTTGGTGATTTCAGTCTGAAGAGCTCTGAATTCCCCTCTGAAATCTTCTCTTGAGAGTCTTAGTTCTTAAGTTAAATGACTAATTAGAGCGTGTTCACACCGCACATCAGCCCAGGAAGGCTAATGCTGCTCACTTGCTCCCAGTGGAAGCTGAATATCTCAGGAGCTGCAGAGGCATTTACCCCCCTGGAATTCTCTGCCTGTTGCCAGGACATTGGAGAATTTAGCTGGGGGGGGGAAAGCAAAGAAAAATCCTCCCTTGACAGACAGGGACTGCATCAGTCCTTCTCTCAAGCAGATTTCTTTGCCTTTTTCTTTCTCTGCTCCAACATCTTGTTTAGTAGGAGAAAAAATTGGGAACTAAGTGCCCCAAGCTGAGAGGAGATGTACGGCACCCAGCGGGACCCTGACCTTCCTTGTCAGTAACAAATTGGATGGCATGTAGGCTGGAGATGTCGGGTGAGGAGGGAGGAAGGAGGATGGCTTGAAGGGGGGTTAAAGTTACAAAGCCAACATCTGTTACTGAGCGTATGGGCTGCTGTGCTCTGCTGTTCACTAGGGCGAGCAGGGCTGGCTTCAGGGGAATGGCCTTGGGTCACCAGAGGACAAAGGTGGAAATGGGCACAGTGGGCGTTTCTGGGGGGCTGTAGGAATACGTGTAAGTCCATAGAATAGATCCTGCGGTGGTGGTTGCAGAGAGGTATAAGATGGAAAATGAGTCCTTAAGGAATAGGAGTGAAATGTTCATCTGTGGGGTTTTTGCCAAGGTCTGGGTTTGGTTTTCTTGTCTTGGGGCCTCCACAGGAATTGGGCATCTCTGAGTAATGGAGAGAAGCATGGCCGTTATTCATCTCCCAGTTACTAGGAGTCCCTCCTCTGATAATTTCCTATGTTCATATCCTCTTCAATCCATTGCTAACTTCAGTCTTCCTTGCTATTCAGCCACTGGGGGGGGGGAAAGACTGGCAGTGTTGAGTCCTCTGGAGAAATGTTGTTGGGCCCCAGCTTCCACAGAGGAACACAAAAACCCTGGGCAGTGGCATCTCTCCTGCATCCAGCTGTGAGACTTTGCCCCAAATGCCTTCTGTCATCTCGGCAGACCCTGTCCTTTTTGCTTTAATTGATTCTTTCTGGCTTTAATTTGATGTGAGAATAGACCTCCCGCCGTGAGCGCTCCAGAGGCTGTTTTGTGTGCGGGGTGCTGGAGGCTGGGTGTAGCTGGGATCGGAGGCAGGGTCTTGCAGCAGGGAGACAAGGGTGTTTTTGGGGAGGACCACTGAGTTCTGTGAACCCCTTACCAGCTGAAATGAGGCTTTGCACTTCCACACTGTGGGAATCACTTGTACAATTTGAGAGCAAAGAACTGTAATTATAATTTTTCATTATAGCCGTG
>VZTO01024430.1:453576-481550 GCA_013400615.1 Syrrhaptes paradoxus | reverse complement strand
ATCCTGCGGTGGTGGTTGCAGAGAGGTATAAGATGGAAAATGAGTCCTTAAGGAATAGGAGTGAAATGTTCATCTGTGGGGTTTTTGCCAAGGTCTGGGTTTGGTTTTCTTGTCTTGGGGCCTCCACAGGAATTGGGCATCTCTGAGTAATGGAGAGAAGCATGGCCGTTATTCATCTCCCAGTTACTAGGAGTCCCTCCTCTGATAATTTCCTATGTTCATATCCTCTTCAATCCATTGCTAACTTCAGTCTTCCTTGCTATTCAGCCACTGGGGGGGGGGAAAGACTGGCAGTGTTGAGTCCTCTGGAGAAATGTTGTTGGGCCCCAGCTTCCACAGAGGAACACAAAAACCCTGGGCAGTGGCATCTCTCCTGCATCCAGCTGTGAGACTTTGCCCCAAATGCCTTCTGTCATCTCGGCAGACCCTGTCCTTTTTGCTTTAATTGATTCTTTCTGGCTTTAATTTGATGTGAGAATAGACCTCCCGCCGTGAGCGCTCCAGAGGCTGTTTTGTGTGCGGGGTGCTGGAGGCTGGGTGTAGCTGGGATCGGAGGCAGGGTCTTGCAGCAGGGAGACAAGGGTGTTTTTGGGGAGGACCACTGAGTTCTGTGAACCCCTTACCAGCTGAAATGAGGCTTTGCACTTCCACACTGTGGGAATCACTTGTACAATTTGAGAGCAAAGAACTGTAATTATAATTTTTCATTATAGCCGTGTGCAGGGTTTCCTGGAGAAGTCCGTGGTCCTGGTATGTTAGCTCCATGCAGGTGTGCAGTAGGAGACAATCCAGGGGAACCGGCCATCGGAATGGGTGAGGAGGGTTCCCAGTCAAGGAGAAGGGAATGGATTTGGCTGTGGAAACCTTGCTGTGTGATGGCAGAGATGAGAATAAATTGGGAAGCTGAAAAGGAAACTTCCAGTGGGAATCTGGTCAGCCAAAGTCTAAACAGTTGTTGAGTTTGTTTTATCAAATCAAAATATTTTGGTTCAGCGGTGTGTTGACTTGAGTGGGTGTTTGTCTAGGCTGACACAGTGTTGTAGAAACAGTCAGCTTTGAGGGTCCTGGATCCCTGTCCCAGGAGGGGTCAGCATCTCTGCTGGCTCTCCTAAGGCCCAGGAGAGGGCTTGCTTCTTGTGGCAAGGAGAGGTTGGATGAGAGCAATCGCGTTTCTGATGGCTGGGGTTTAGAGTCTTCAGACATTTTAAGGCCTCTTCAAAGCTGCTCTCCGGCCCTGTTCAGTCTGATTAAGTGTGCTGCTGCTTGGACCACAAAGAAGGGTTTTAAGTCAAATGGGAAGATTTTTGAGGGGAAAATAGATGAACAAGAATTCAGAGTTAATTATCTGCAAATTCCTGAAATGGCTCGAGTAATAAAATATAGATACGTAAGCACTTACTCATCTCATGCCATTAGCAGTCTGCGTTTCTGTGTCAGGCAGTAGTGTGCTGTGAGAGGTTGTACTGCATACAAGAAAGAAGATATTCTGAAATACAAAATTATTGCCTAACATCGCTGAAGTCCAGCTCTTTGAAGATACGATCTGGTTGGCATGGTCTTCGAAAAGTATCTTGCCTGAAAACATTAGGGTTGTGGTGAGATGCTAAGCACAAAACAGGTAAAGAAATTGAAGTTAGGCAAGACTAGACCCCATAGAGCTCCCACCCTCACCCACATCTCTCCCAGACACAATTCCTAGTGGTAGCTGAGACCTCATTGTTTTTCTACAAACAGATTTGTTCCTATCTGGTAGTTTTGTTTTAGAAAATGGTAGGAATTGTAGGTGAGAATACCACATAGTTGCTTTTGCTTGAAATACTTCCTTCTTTCCTTCCCTGTATCAGAAATCTTCCTATTTTTTTAAGCTCTTTTTTAGCCATCCCACCTGATCCTTCAATATTTCCATATTTCAAGGAGATTTAGCCAAATGGCGTGTTTCCATGGCTGATACGCAGCAATAATGCAGGGTTAATACCTAATTAGTTCCCAGGGACATTGAGCTTTTCATGGATATTCAGTAACAAAAGCGACAACAAACAAGCTGAATTCCTAGGTCTTAATTTGTTGGGGAGGAAGAAATAGGAACCTAAAAATGCAGGAATTATTCAGGGCAGTATGAAAGCTTAGTTCTTTCTCTCATGAAGCTTGGAGGATGCTATAGAAGCTGACAGGGAAAATATAACCCTCCTCATCCTTCCCTCCCTCCCTTCAGGGGGACTGTAGATGTGTCTGTGTTTGCAACCCTGACATCTCCAAACAGGAAAATTCCCAGTTCTACACCACGCTTTAAATAGCTCCTTGCCGATTCCCCTCGCTGCCGCAATCCCCCCAGCCAAGCCGACCCTATTTTTTTGACATTCAGCCATACCTGATCAGTCGTATCCTGAGCAGCTGGATGTGATCAGAGCTGCCCTTCCACCTCGCGGGATGGCGAGCATATGGGCCCGCGAGCTCCGGCCATTATGTTCCTGAGCACTGAGCTTGTCTGCCTGTGGCTACGGAGAGTTGGGTTTTTTTTTTCCCCCCCTCTCAAGCAATTGCAAATAAACCTTTCTGATAAGTAACAGGAAAACAAACAGGCCCTTTGGCTCTGTAAGCAGTGAGAAGGGGGGTGTATGGGGGGGAAACAAACCCAATAACAATCTTTGCTGTGTTCAGGGAGCAGCTCGGGGTGCCTTCGGGAGGGAGGAACCGTGCCTGCCCTCGGCCAGCGACAGGGCTTGTCTTGGAGCACCAATGGCTCGTTTTGGGATGATGAGCCCTCGGTGCTTTACAGCCAGGCCCTGGTGTGGGAGCTCCAGGAGATGGAGAAGGCTTGGCTTGAAGGAGAAACAGCCCTGGAGGTGAACTAGAGCAGTGAAACGGAGGTTTTGAGCTGACCGATCCAGGCAGTCTGGTGTTCTCCTCCAAGCCGTGAGGGGTTGGAGGCTGGAAATGGCTGTTGGGAAGGTGATCGGCCCTCAGCCCCTGGCAGGAGGGAAGGGCAGGAGAATGGTGCAGCGCAAGGCTTCAGGGTGATCGTGGGGAGAAGCTGTGGACAGTCCCCAACAGCCTCTTGGTGTCCTTCATCATTTCTAAAAAGGGTCTCAGCTTCCTCCCCTATGAGGACAGGCTGAGAGAGTTGGGGTTGTCCATCCTGGAGAAGAGAAGGCTGCGAGGAGACCTTCCAGCACCTTCCAGTGCTGAAAGGGGGCTACAGGAGAACTGGGGAGGGGCTTTCTACAAGGGTGCATGGTGACAGGACAAGGAGCAATGGATTCAAACTGGAAGAGGACAGATTTAGACTAGACATTAGGAAGAAATGTTTTCCTGTGCGGGGGGTGAGGCAGTGGCCCAGGTTGCCCAGAGAAGCTGTGGATGCCCCATCCCTGGAGGGGTTCAAGGCCAGGCTGGATGAGGCTTTGGGCAACCTGGGCTAGTGGGAGGTGTCCCTGCCCATGGCAGGGGGCTAGAACTGGATTATCTTTAAGGTCCCTCCCAACCCTTCTGTGATTCTGGAAGGAGTTGTAGGGGACCTCTGGCACTTTGCACTGTGTGCGAAGGAAGACCAGCCAGGTCTAACAGGGCAAAGCAAAACTTCATGTCTTGGAGTTTTGCTGTAATGCTTGGAGATCTGAGGAGGGGTCCCCGTGTGCCCCCTTTTGTTGTGATCTGAGCCCCAATCACTGTGGAAAGCCTGGGGCAAGGGGCAACCGAAGAGATTTTTGCAAAGAATGTGCTACAGAAATGGTAGATGTTACCTTCCTCATATTTTCCTTTCCTGTATGCCAAGGAAACAAGGCTTCAGACAACCCTGGTTTCCCTGAAGCATGTAGCACAGCCGGCAGCAGTTAGAGGTTCACACCAGGGCGTCCAGATGGGACCTAGCACTGCCTTAGAATTATGGTCTAAATCTAAGGGTGGAACAAACCCTCTGATTTTGCCTTCTGAACCCTATAAGTACACCACACAGACTCTCGCTTTCACATGTGCATATGGTACTTGAACACTCCAGGGCCACAAGAAACCTTTAGACATGCAAACAGGGGGGCAAAAGCTTGCTCTGGTTTGTTCAAGAAACAGAAGATGAAAGCTGCTGGGTTTTGCTGCCCTGTAGGCTGCGAGATAGCTACCAACGCCACAGAGACACGCTGCCGTGCCAAGCCATGAACTAAAAATCTGCCTGCTAACACAACACCTTTTAGGACAGGGGTCTGTGTGCTGGGTAGATGTGCCCAGGGTTACTGGGGGGGTTTAGCCTCTCAAGCGCACTCCCAGCTGGTAACAGCCTCTTTCCCCAAGTCGATAAACGATGGACCTTTTTCAACTTGGAAGTCAGAGCCGTGAGGAGCCTTTGAAACCTTTGCCTCTGCAGATAGGGCCAAGGTTATCATCCTGGCATGTCTGCGGTGAGCTCGGACGCTATCTTGAAATGCTGCTAGAGGCTGCGACGCGCTCGTGCTGAAATGCTGAAACCACATGAAGGGCCTCGTGGCCCTGTCACCTCCTCCTGGCTGAAAGGACCCAGAGCACTAATGTCACCGTGAAGTTACAACATATGGTACCAGGTACAAGTCATATCGCTGCCATCACATCTTCTCCGAGGTCTTCAGTGGGAATCGCTCTTCAAATTATGTATTTCTGTGGCCTGAAATACTTGAACTGTGGAGAGGAGTAGGAAATCCATGTGGGAAATTCAGTCAGAGAGGAAAAACGAGAGCATAAGCCATGGGATCAGCACCAAGTGGACCAAACACTGCTGTCAATTACTTCCCAAGCAACTCCATTGAAGGAAGCAGCATTAATTGTAGATTTATGCCAGCATTTCCGAGAGTCACTCTTGGGACAGAGCCAGTTCTGGTAGAGGATTAATCTTGCTGGAAAACTCTCTCTTGTTCCTTGCTCGGTCTCTGACACTCACACATGCACACAAACAAATCTCAGTGACCCTCCAACAACCCAGTTAGCTAGCAGGGAATTAAAGGCTCTGAAACCTTAGCTTCCCCTCCAGCACAGCCCTGCATCTGCCACAGCCCATTCAGAAGGCAGGACCAGCCACCTGCTAGTTGTTTTGCTCGAAGAGAAAATGTCTATTGGACACATAGGAAACGGCTAATCCAGTCCCCTGGGAGGGACAAGCCATTTGTCATTCCCACAGTCTCCAGCACAGGTACTCAGCACCTTCCAGGACTGGGGCACTGTGGCTTTTTTCTTATTGTTTTTCCACCTGGCAGTAGTTCTGCTTTTTGCTTTTATCTAATGGCAGTATTTCTCAGACATTGACATTTGGCTGTCCACCTCAGGACAGGGAAAAATATAGTGTACCCTTTTTCCACACATGCATCCCTTTTTCTCAGCTTAAAAATTAATAAAGCTTTTAAATGAATAAGAGCAAGCTGTGTATTGCATACACTGGATGCACATCCCTCTCTGTTTGCACACATGCTTTCTGATGGTACGTTTGTGCAGTTTAAGACTTTTCAGAAACATGGATCATCTCTAGTTGCTGCTTCTGGATCTCTGTGCCTTAGGGACTGGTCAGTGGCATCCCCTCACCACTGCTTCCATGGTGTCACTGCACTCAGTATGCCACTGAAGTGTGATTTATTTATTATTTTTATTTCTTTATGTATTTATTTTCACCCAAACTTGCCAGTGCACTGAAAGAACGCCAGATGCTTCCCTGGAGTGCATCTCAAGAGCAGAAGGGATGGTGTAATGGTCTCGAGCAGCAGGCTAGGAACACCTCCGTTCCTCGTGTACAGCAGGCTCCGCTCCGCGGTCTGCCCAGCCTTTCCCCCTTCCGAGGGCAATAAATGGAATAACATGCAGTTTACTGCCTGCCCACAAGTTTCAAGTGAAAGAGGTGTGGGGGAGGGGAGAAAACCCTGAGGCCAGCCACCCTGGGTGCAAATCAGTATGCCTTTGCTAGCTTACACCAGCTGTAGAACTGGCCCCAAGGTTTTGTGTTCACGTTATCCTGGGGCTCATATTGCAAGAATGCAGAGTTGGCCAGATGTGCTAGCTCCAGCATCCCCTCCCCGCCTGAACTGACAGGGTACCAGCTGCCACTCCCTGCCCTCGCAGCAGCCAGGCTTCCCTGCATGCAGCTTGGAAGATGCTTTGGGATCCTTGGGAATGGCTATGAGCACGTAAATACAATCCCTGTTCCAGGACACAGCAGTAAGAGGGTAAGAGCAGCCGACGAAGTTTTCCCCCTTGGAAGTGATGTTCATCTCCTCCCCCAACTCAGCATATGGAATTCTGGATCACATTTCTCTCTCTTGCCAATAAATATTGCAGATTTATTGCCTCTCTACCTGGTGGGTAGTAAATTGCATTCCACCTCTGTTATAAGGCTCTTTGCTATGACACAGTCTTGCAGCTCCATTAAACCTTAATTACAGCAACACTTCATTGGGTTGCTGCGATGGTCTGAGTGCCATTGCAGCGGGGAGGATGTATGGCCAAAACAGGCTGATGCAGAGAGGCTTGTGTTTTGTTTTGTTTCCTCCCTTTTTAAGGACTAGAGAGAGTTGAGCCCAGCAAGGGGAATAGATGGAGGCTCAGCCTCTTGCTCTCTGCTCATTTTCCCCAACAGCTGGCTTCACCTGCCGCCGCCCCGGCAGCTCTTCTGCTGGCTGATGAAGTGCTCAGCAAACAGTGCTCAGACTTACCTCTCTTCAATGGCTTCTTTTTATTTGTGCTTATGAGATGCATCCTGAAGCCGGCGTTATCTCTGGGTTTGATAGCGGGAGGAGCGTGGGGTTTAGTCAAATAGACTATTAGGAAAAAAAGAGTGCAGCAAGGCACGTTTTCAAACCAATTTCACTCTTGTGCAGTCAGTCCAAGCCCATCCTTCAGCAGGCAGCTCGCTTCTGTGACGGGCAGGGTTTCTGGTGCCATCCCTGCTTGCGTGCCACTGTCCTCCCCCGCAGAGGAGGGAGGCTTTGTGTTGGTGACGGCTGGAGCGGCTCCTTGGAGGTCGCTGTCAGCTGATGTTTTCACTGCTCTTCTCCAGCTGCCCGAGGGCTGGCTGAGGCCACGATGAAGGGAGAGGGTGGAGGTCTCGGTGCCTGGGGATGTTGGGTGCATGGATGGATGGTTCTCGTTCCCCAGCACCAGACAGGAATGGAGGATGCCCAGTGTGGAGCCCCAGGAGAGGCTGGCCGGTGCCTGTGATCCCTCTGGACCAAGAGCATCCTGCTTGGCCTTATGGCTTTTGTGTTGGAGCTCGCTCCTGGTGTAGGATGAGGCCCCCAGCTCCTCATACAGGCTTTATTCAGTACGAGTATGTGTTGTACAGACATCCCTTCTTAGACCCACATTGGGGTCTTTGCTTTCTGACGAGCTAACCAGAGCCCTGCCGGCTGCACCAGCACTGGGATTCACTGCACCCGTGCATAGGTGAGCACTGTGCTCTTGGATCTGCCCAGGAGGATCGATCCGTTCCCAGTTTGGAAATTACTTCCTCAGTCATACTGCTGCGATGCCAAGTGTTACGCGGGGTGTAGCTCTGACAGGAGCTGAAACTGCTGTAGATTATCCTTGGGATTATCTCCTATTAGCATAATGCCCACGCTCCAGTAATGATTCTGCCTGTTGTGGTCACTTTGTGTAATGCTCGTCATCTTTGTAAGTCCACTCGGCTGAGTCATGATGTTTGTTTGACTGTATTTTACCACATCTATAACTTTATCTAGCCAAAACATCCATCTGGCATGTGGATTCAGACACCCACAGGTATTCGTAGATAGCACAGAAACCCTCTGCGCCGCTGCGATCGCAAAAAGCAGCTACCAGAAAGCAACTAAAACCTTTCTAACAATTCGGTTGCTGAACTCTTTAACAAATAACTAACACATGGGAAATACTTTTATTTGGAGAGCCTGTTATAGAGCCTTGTTTGTCCTTATTCTCCCCTCTTACAGCAACCTTGAGATGTCAGACATAGGAAATGTGGCCACAGCTGTTTCTGCACTTAGGGGTTTTTTTCCAAGGCCACATCCTTCTATTCTCCTGTAGATTACTTGAAAAGATGCTACAGGGACTCCAGAAAGCCAAGGTCTATGTGCCATGTGCAGGTGTTGCCAGGAGATGGACATTTTGAACATTTGAAAACTATCAGAGAATTAATTTGATGGTGGATTTTTTTTTTCCTCTCCTCCTTCCTTTCCTCTTGAACTGTGCATTAGAAGAGTCTTGCTGTAGATTGATGTTCCTGCCACAGCCGTGTTATTGCAGCAATATTTAAACACGGTGGCACGTATTCGGAGGAAGATGGGTACCTTTCATTTGCTGCTGGTAAAGGCAAAGCGTTCAGCTGCTCTGGATCCTGGACTGGGATGAATTGTCACCAAAGCCCCATCTAGCCCTTGGCTTGTCCTCCTCTGTAGGGTAGTAAAGTCACACCAATCCTCGGTGGCTCAGAAAATGCCACCGTGCTGGTTTCTTCTAAGAAAATGTCATCACCTTGGTGAAAATGGATTCTTTTTCTATGTGCAGATGGATACATTTTCAGGAATTCGTGTTGGAAATAACGTAAGAGGGAAATAATTTCAGAGGTGTGACTTCAGCAGCTGCAAACTGAAGGAGTTTATTCTTTCTCCTTTGGGCGGAAAAAAACTTTTAATTTGTAAAATGAAGTTTATATTTAGACAAATTAAAGGTGCATAAAATTAAATGGGAATGTTTTGAAGGGACTGAAAATATATTTTTTGATTAACTCGAATGAATTTAAAAATAAATCATGGGGAAAATGAAATGTTAGTGGGGCTGGGGTTTTTTTTGGTCCTCGTTTGAAATGAAAAAGAATTTGCAATCTTGACACTTTTCGTGGAATGAAGAGTCCATTTGCTGATTGAGGCCCAGATTCATCCTGGCTAATTTCAGGCACTATTGAACTGTTTAGTACCAAAGGGCACTTTAATCCACCTGAGATTTCAATTGCCCTCTGGAGGTACCTATTCCTTTCCATCAGGAAACATTTCAAATCCATCAGGACTTGTTTAATTTTTGTTTCAATTTCTTTTGTTTCATTTTGTTTTAATTTATTGTTTAATTTTTTGAACGCCCAGACAGGCGATGTGACTTCTCATACATGCATCTGAGATAAGTCCCTTGAGTTGGGTGACATGCAACAGGGTGCAGGACTCTTCCCTTTCTCCTCTGGCCTCTCTACTTTCTCCTTTTGCATTCATATGCCCTTCTAGCTCTCTCAAAAGTTGGGAGTTGTTTTTTTTGAGTGTGTTTTTCTTTCTTTTTTGAAGGGAGAGGGGATTCCCCCTAAAGTATAGGGGTTTATCTACTTATTCCCTGTTGGTGGAAAAAATTCTGGAGGACCAGCAGGGTCATATCCTATGAGAGGTAAAGAAACAAGATTTGGAGTTAAGATGGAGGGATCTTTGGTCAGGTTGTTCATTTTCTTTTAATTGCCACGTACCACGAGTTTCAGCTCTCACATCTGGTTGGCAGAAGGCAAGTCCTCTTCGACAGCTCCTCCACAATGTGCTGAACACTCTCCTCCATCTTTAGTGCTGCTTGACCCAGAACAAAAGTGAAAATATTTGGCATGCCAGCAAAGGTTAACAAATGAAGCCATGCACAGCCTTCTTTTCCCTATGACATCACTTCAAGGTGAGGAAAGCAATCTTCTCCATGTCACACCTGACTGTCTGGTGGCAGCAAAGGGACATATTGGCTACAAGCCATTTCCCATGCTGTCATCCCTCTGGCACTGGCTTGCCTGGCTGAGCTTTCCACCCTCCTCCAAGATGAAGAGGTCGTGTCTGGAGGTTGGATCTGCCCCATTTTATGCCACAGTCCCAACTGATGTCACCTTGATGTATTTATGAAGGCTTTAGTCACGTGTCCAGCCAGCCAGATTGGCTTTAGGTAGCTGGCAATTTGGGAAATATTATTGCTTTTAAATATGCAGCCTGCACTGTTCTTGTTTTGGGCTCATAAAACATAACGAGATATGGGTCAGCGTTTAAGTCCTGTGGAAAATTACATCCTGGAAGACTTTGTGGAGCCGAAGGCTTCAGCTGGTATTAACTCTAATTATACTGCATCGTACTGTACAGAGTAACTGTGGCCTTTGACTAAGACTTGACTCTCCTTGCTGGAGAGCTCGGCGTTCCGATAGCATCCGAGCGGTGGGATACCCGCTGGGACACAACCCGTGCGAGCAAGCACCGTTCCTCTGCTGTCATGGTTTGGTGGAAATGGAGCATCTCTCCACATCAAGCTCCTTTCCCATCCACCATGGAGCATTTTCTCCACCTTTCCCATTTCCAGCAGCTGTTGCAAACTCTTTGCAGCAGCTCCTTCGGCGAAGCACGTAGGATACGTCTGAGGGTTTCAGTCTGAATATTGCAAGTGGATGTGTGCTTCTGGAGGCAGCATGGGAGGGTCGGGGAAGGAGATTAAAATACAGTTGTTGGCTGATATGAAAAAAAAAAAAAACCCAAACCCTTAAAAAAACCACAAAATACAAAAAAAAAAAAAATCCTGTGAGAAAGAAAGAAAGTAACAAGTCTGTGGAGGATGGATGTTTGGAACAGTTCAGCCTAATGCATGCCAGATTCCTTCTCTCTTCTCTCCCCCCGCCCCCTCCCGCTGCCTTCCCCTTACCAAATGCTGTCTGCTAAACTTCTGAAACACCCTTTGCCTTTTTGACCCTTCAACTCATCTTGAACTTAGGAAAAATTGGGGGGGGGGGGCAGCAGGAAGGGACTAGTTGCCTGTATAGTGCATGTGGCTGGGCTGGGGCGGGGGGTGTGCGCCGGGGGTCTGGGAGCAGGGGGGGGCTGACATGAGTTTGTGTGGTTGATGCTCCCCTGAAAACAATTTGTATCCTGTTAATAGAATTAGTAAATATTTGTAGCTCACTTTGAAGCCTGTGTCCCCAGGGGATGTATGGGGGGGCGCGCACAGAGAAATTAAAGAGACAAGTTACTGGTTTAGTCATCCCGTCCCCTTCCCCCAGCCTCTTTCTTTCATTTTCTCCCTCCGTTATGAAGACACTAAACAGACAAATTGGGGGGTTGAAAAGAAGCTTGTGCTGCTGCCTGCGGAAGTGATGGGGTGGTACCCGGGGCGAGGGGGCCGGGGGGGCGGGGCCTGATGGCCGCTAATGCGAAAGCCATCCCCATCCCCTGGACCGCGCTGCAGCCAAAGGTCCTGAGCAGCACAGGACCCGGGTGGGCGCTGAGGCCCCACCGGCGGGCAGGAGCCCCAGGGTGGGGACAGGGACCTTCAGCACCTGGGACTAAGCCCGTGGGGTTTGGCAGGGGTCTTCCCAGGGTCTTTCAGCTCCATCATATGCCAAGTGAATGTAAAGGAATATATATATGTATACGCTTAATCATGCTTCTTCACATCCTTCCTTCTTCCTCGCAATGAAGTATTATAAACTGTTAAAGGACAAAGGAAGAAGAAAGTGAACTCAGATCGGAAAACTGAGTCATGTAGGGCTGAGACATTTCATTTCCCGTTATTATTTTGGAATGGCTCCTCTACAGAACCGCACAGATGCACAGAGCAGGGTTAGCTCACCTGCAGGTTTGGAGGTGGTGGCCACGTTCCAGCTCTTTGCCTCCAACAGCTGGCAGCTGATGCGCACGTGAGTGATGAGGGCCACCCAAAAGGAGGATCAGGTTTGGAACAGTGGAAATTCAAAGGGCTGTTAGCATCTCCAGGCATGGCATTATTACTCGGGAGTGATTCTGGCAACTGTTGGAGAGGAAGTTTGTACAAGTTACATTACTTTCTAGGAAAAATTGAGCCTGGGTTATGCCCGTTGGTTTCAGAAATGTGTTTTCAGTGATGTGCCAGCTCTGCCCAGCTCCTTAGTCCTCTTATCATGTGAAGCTCTTAGCAGCCGAGCTCTTACAGGTGAAGTGGCTTCTAAAAATGTATGTCAGAAGCAAGCTTTGACTTAGATCAACTATAAAAAAACCCTCTTGGTTGGGGGGAACTGGGGAGGGGGCACCACATTTCCTGGAAACCATGGAGGCCAGGTTAGAAACACTAAGCTTGTGCGATAGGAGTTGCCGTGCTCCAGATATAGTAGAATCTGATAACCAGGATCTTCTTGATGCTTTTCCAAATGAAACTGGTTGGACTTGAATGCCCATGTTTTGTGGGTTCCCTGTTTGTAATATTAATGCTTTTTAGAAACTGTATTAACCCTGGCTGAGGAGGAGGGCATGGAGCCCTGCCAGCGTAAAGGCGGGTATTGCTCGGTGCTTCACCAAGAGAAGGTGCAGCTCTGCCACCATTGTAGGGTCAACCTATGCAGAGAGGACTAGGTATGAGCCAGTTATACAAATTAACTGGCCATCACACAGCATGGGACTGACTCTCAAAGGCTGGGCTGTGACGTTGGAAATTTGCCTTCTAATTTTGAGAGGCTGTGGAAAGCAATGGAGGAACCTCAGGTGGTTAATTTGTGTCTTGAGGTTAAGAAAGAGCAAGGCAGGCTCTTTTTTCATTGAATACTGGGTTGTCTCCATGCCAGGAATGCTTAATGGGATTGACAGGCTTTGCTTCTCTAGTAGCAGGCAGCTGAGTGTCACCCAGCCAACGCTCTCACCTGCACAGGATGGTGGGGAGAAGTGGGCGGCTGGGAAGGGCAATTCCTTGGGGTGTCTCGAGGTGTCCGTTTCTCTCCATGAGCTGCTGGGATGACCAGGATTACCAACTCAAATATTGGGGTCTAATTAAATTAGGATAGACGAATCCCTTTTGCAGCTGAGAGTCTGGTGTCTTGGAAGATTGCAACCCAGAGAAAACAGTTTGATTCATACTTGGTTGAAGGTTGGCACTCAAAGTTTGTTCACCTAAAGAATGAAAACCTTGTAAAAGGCCCTGACCTTCGCTTGAAATGTTAGTCTTGTGTAAGAAATGAAACCATAAATTGTTTTAAGCTTTTGAATTTTCTTTTCTCGAGCGCAGGTTTAGTAAGAAACAACTGCAAAAATTCTCTGTAGTACTGTCGGTTTTTCTGTGGAAAAGCAACAACAGAAAGGTTCACAAGTCTTTACCAAAGCAAACTTTGAGGAAAATAGTTGCAAAACACATTTAGTGTGCTTCAACCAGCTGGATTTTCTGGCAGCTCCTGTGAAATCTAAACAAGGAAAATGATTGTCTTTTTTTGTTGTTGTTGTGTTTTGCAATATTTTTTATCCAGACTGGACAGTACAAAGCACATCCTCTGTGGGAAGGTGTCACAGACTGCAGATGAGACAAAGTTCCCTGTGATTATATGGGGTGTTTCTCAACGGAGAGTCAGCACATGTGGAGGTCCGATCCTTTTAACACACACAGACAGGGAAAGGAGAGGAAGTGGAGTCCATTAAGGAGAATAGTAAAACCAGGAGTCAGGTAATGAATGAGCGACCGATCCAGCGACATGGTGCGAGCACCTTTCACTCCCACTCGTTGCAGGAGGTATTCAACAGTTTTGCAGGGCTAAGCCCCAGATCCTGTGAGCAAGGGCCTCTTTTGCAATTCTATATGTCTGCTCTACCTTTTCCAGACATGCATCTCTGGTTTTATTAAGCGCACGGTTTGCTGTGGTCCTTTGGTTCCCAGCAGCTCTTTCCACTCCCATTCCCACCCAGAGCTCAGAGACCTATTACCAGGTAATGATGTGTCAAGCACTAGGCAAGGTCCGGGAAAATCACCAAAGGAAAAACGCTGATGTAGCGGTGGAAGTGTCTCTATTTTTATTCTCTTTCATGACCCGAAGCCTTTAACTTGCTCCTTTTTCTCTGTAGATGAATGGGTGGGTTTGGGGACTGACAGAACGGCAGTAGGTCTTGTCTAGAAAGTGTTGTAATGTTTCTCTTGTCCTAAGGTGAATTATGTTTTCAAATCCCCAGACTTGGAAAAGTTGATTCCAAGTACTGAGTGTTAACCTCACTCGGGTCTGTATCGCGATGGAACAGTTGACTTGCCCGTAGTTTTGTGTTTATCTGAAAACTGGCTGTGGTTTTCTTCAGTGGTCCAGGTCTGTGAAAACGCAGCCTGATTTCTTCCAAAACTCAGGTTAAATTCAAAACTCACTCGAACTTTGAACTGACCTCTCCAGGGTCCAGGCCAGCAACAGAGGACTTGGCTAAATTTCCCCAGGGAGCTGACTTCAGTCCTCGCTGACTGACCAACACTGGAAGCATCTTAAATCACGGTGGTGTAGAAAGTTCTGCGGTACCAAACCTGTGCGTAGATGGTCTCCCCGGGGAGCATCGTACATCTGCAGCTCGGGTGCTCTCTGGATAAAACCGATCTGTGATTCGAAGCCCAACTGGAGCCTGCTCGTTTTAATAGTCTTGATCTCAGCCTAAACTAAGGGTAAATCCTGCCCAGATTCGTGCTTCATCGTGTACCATTTTAATGGTTTCCCATATGTTAAGTATTTTCTCAGTAAGTGGGAAATCCAGTGTTTCGAGTGAACTGGATATTTAATAAAGGCGTTTTGAAATGATTTCTGGATAGCAGAGTCTGCAAATGTTCAGAAACTATTTTTTTAACATCTAATGCTCAGTGTTATGTTCTGAGATCCCCTGCAAAGGCTCGAGCCCAGCTTGTAAAATGTACTTTGAAATTTAATTTCCATCAATTTCAATGTGAAAGAGGTTAAAACGTGAAACTCCACAAGGAGGAAGATTTTCTCGGTAACAAAGCAAATTTCAGTGTGAGCTGGTGACAGACTTTATCAAAAATATTTTAAAAGCTGTCATCTCGGATTGTTTCTGCTTTATGAGGTTTGAAATGCTCTAGAAGCTAGATCCCTTTTTAATTGCTTTAGCAAAATAGTTTTACAGATCGGCCACTGTATCTTTCATTATGGCAAACTTTTCTTTCAGAAAACAGCAGCTGTGGTAAGGAGGAAAAAAACACATTCTTGTTTTGTAAATAGTTTTGATAAGTTTGATAAAAATATTGATAAATTATTCCCAAAGAATCCAACAGTCTTCGGAACATGCCGCCAGTAAAGAAAAATCCTAGCTAAAAATTTTGTGTTAGAAAAAGCAAAAAGGACTGGTTTCAACATAAAACACTTCCCATGCCAAGAATTTAAGCCAGCTGTCATTGTCTTTTGTATCCATAAACAAATGCTTTGGTCTCCCTAACAAATCTCACATGAGGAAAATGAGGAAGAGAAAAGTCGGGGCTGGCTGGCTGTAGTTGCCACCCAGCAGTGAGTCTGATGGGGACTTGGGGCTGTTTCTGTGAAATCCTTAGCACGTACGGAGGGCTGCCAAAGGCCTGGGAGCAGAACTTGAACCCCATCCATCAAATTCACAAGGAGAGGAGATGCAGCTTGGAGATGGGCGCTTTAGACCTGGAGAGGACCCACCGTGCGGGGCAGCTGGGCTGGCGGGGGCTGGACCGACCCTGACCAGCCCTTTCCTTTCCCATAGCGGTGCTGGGGAGGAGATGGGGCAGCGCGGTGTGCGAGCAGAATTTTTAACATCGTGTTGGAACTTCTCAACAGCTGGAAGCCAGGAGAAGTTTGCTCCTCCATCTCTTTGGTCCTGGTGGCTTTTCCCCCCTCCACTTCTTTACAAGTCCCCACCCCAGCTGGGGGTACCCCTGGAATGCAGGGGATGGTTTCCCTCCATATCCATCCTCTTTCTTGCAGTGCTGAGCCCTAAGCCCTGGGATCGTGGGTGAGGATTTTGAGTAGTCCTTACGCAGCTTGCTCGCTGCTCTGGCTGGCACTGCCCCGATGCACGTGACTGCATCTGATCACACTCTATTCTCTCTGAAAGCTCTGTGGACATCCTGTCAGCTGGTTATCACTTGGGCAGTGTTTCATGGGTGGAAGAAGGTTTCTGTGATCATAATTAGGGATTTTAGCTGAAGTCCTTCAGGGTGTTTGGACCTCTGGTGAGGACTGAAGTTTTGCAGAAAGCAAACTTCAATGTGAGATTTCTCGGAAGCTTTCCATCCCCTTTCTGCCAGAATCTCAAAGGCAGTAAATCATCTTTGGGGTGATTTTGGGTGCTCTGATCGAAGTAATAACCTGGACTCGCTTTTCTAAAAGGAATTGTTTAATGAGCAAATTAAACCTGGCTTGCTGTCACTTTCTGCCTTGTAGGGTTTTTAGTATTTCCCCCGTTTGGACTATGGGAACACTATGGGAACATCCTTCCACCTGGCTTCCTTGTAGTACAACACGTGTAGGAACTACTTATCTCTGAGATCTTGACTCTGTTGAAAAATTTCGTATTTCAACTAAATAAAGATTTGTGGCTCAAAAATTGTGAGGTAACGGTGGGTGGACAGGCTCTGATCACACCAGCCTTGTCTCTATAGGAATCCAGGCAGGCAAAAAAAAAAAAAGCTGACATCATTTCTGAGTCTTCTGCCTCTGTTTAGCTTCAAGCCGTTGGTGGAGGTTAAACAGAGATGTTCAGCAGATGGTTCATCTTCCCAAGTCTCTCCCCTTTCATAAGGGTATTTGTTTCTTTCGCTCCTTCTTCCATGCTCAGTTTTAGAATATTTAATCGATAGGAACTGTTTTCATTTTTTTATTTTTTACTCTGAATGTATCCCTGTGACTCCAGCGGGGTCCAGGGTGGACATCCCTGCCAGGGTGACATCTGACGCACAGACCGAGTGAGTGTCTGAACGCAGGGTCTGCCAGCTGTGTGCACCGTACATATGTTAAACACTGATGTAAACAGTAGACTCTCCCCTTCTCTTTGGACTCGAACTCAAGTCAGGAGAACATAAGGCGCTCAGCTGCGCTTCCTTCGCAACACGACAGATCTGTGAGAGGAGATGTCTTCGAGTCACTTGGGATGTGCTTGCATTTGCGTAGGCTCCAGCGTGGATCGACTTTCCTGCTTATCCTCCAGCACAGAAACCCCGCGGACCTCTCTCCTGCCATGCCTGCGAGCCGATAAAACATCTGCCTTTGCACGGAGAAGACGCCGCGAGCACGCACACCCAGCAGTGTCCCCGAGTTTAGAGATGGAAGCTGGGCAGAACGCAGAGGTGGAGTAAAAAACCTCCTGGTGTAATTAATGCAGGCATATTACTCCAGCTTTCAGCTTTGTGTTTTGTTTGGTTTTTTTCTTTTTTTTTCTTCTAAAGCTGGCCTGGCCTGCAAAACCCAGGTCTCAATTAATACTATTATGCTGGGGATGACATTTCCTCAGTCTGTCGTCGGTTATTTTTTAATTCTCTAATTTGTTCTAATATGCGCATTGCCTGCACATCAAGTCAGCCATGAAGATGCTGCATTTCCAGGTTCCTTCCTCTCCATCCTCCCAAAGAAATTAAAGCAAGGAGGCTGCGGGACCACAAGTGCAGGAAATAGAATTAGGGAACATATTAATTGGGGCATCAAGTAGGATTTTGTTCCAGGCGGTTTCCTTCCGTGAGCCACTTTGATGCTTCCCCTTCGCAGCTCTGTTTCTCATTAAAAGTATCCCTTAATGGCAAATGTTGTTTATGCATGTTGCAATTATGTCATGCTGTAACCCCTATGCTGGCAGGCTGGGCTGATCGGCGGGGAGGAGGAGGAGGAGGTCAGTTGTGGGGAGGAATCGGTGCGGAGGCGGGGGGGGAGGACTGGTGTGGGGAGGTAAACAACAGACAAATAGTTTCAGCATCACGGTCGAAGGCAATGGCTGCTCTGAACCCCGCCGTGCGTTCAGCCAGGGCTTGTTGCTCCTTTTTACAGTTGGGTTTTTATTCTTTCTGCTATTTACTGGCTTTGGGGTTTGCAGCGCTGCCAGAGAAATGGCCGGGTAATAGTAAAGCTTTGCTTTTCAAAGGGAAACCTGGGTTCCCTTTTGCTGTTTTAGCTACTGGTTGATTTAAGAGAAGTCAGATTTGGGTTGGGTTTGTGGGTTTTGGGTAAGGGGGGGGCAGGAGGGTGTCTTTTCATCATCATCCTTTTCACCATCCTCTGTGGCTTTTGCCCATCTTGTCCCAGCCGTGATGGCAAACCTTCAGCAGGGATCATCCTCCAGGTCCTGAGATGTGCTCTGATCCTTTCAGCCCCGTTGCTTTCAGCGCGGCTGCTCCTTGGTGGCTGTTGCCAGCACTAATTCAAGGCTGTGAGAATAGCTCATTTGTGGGAGGGTATTTGTTTTTCCATCCAGGCAGCCAAAACCTCCAGCTTCCCCTCTCCCTGGCTGGCGGACCGGGAGCGCGGAGGGTTCATTCTGCCCTTGATCTCCAAGCTGATGTGATCAGCTCAAGACAAACCTGATGGTGAACTTCACTCTTTCCTCCCAGTTTTCTGATGGCTTCTACTGTCAAATGCATTTGCCCCCTGTGTCTAGATCTCAAAAGCAAACAATTAACAGCCATGATGAAAGAAAACAGCTCGTGTAAGCGGGGAGAGCAAGCCAAGCCATGTCCATGCCCAAACAAGTCCAGAAGCCAACACAAATACCGCTGCTGTGTTTTGGAAACTCTTGGCCTCTCTGAATTTTGGGAGCCAACACACAGCGACTGAAGCCGATGGTGAAAGCAGGGAGCAAAAACCTCAAAGCTGTAAAAATCAGAACGTAAAACAAATCTAAGAGGGGGGAAAAAAAATAAAAAAAAAATAAAAAAAAATTTTAAAAAAACCCTCTCTCCTTCCTTCCGAGCTAATATCCTATCTAAAGTGACTGGAGCCTGAGCAGGCAAACCGGGCGAGGAAACCGCAGGAGCTGGGGCTGACAGGGACGGAGCTGGTAAATGAGGGGAAGCAGACAAGTGGAGGAGTCACAGAGGAGAAGTCACTCGGTGCCTAAAGCCAGAGCCGCTGTGAAATGACTCATTTTCACTTTGCATGGATGATATTTGCATGCGAAACACATTCTGTGAAGCGTCACATGGGTATTCTGCTCGTGGGTTTTGATCCGGGATGAAATTTCACCCTTTCCTCCAGCAAAGTCGTTTATCTTGCTTTCGGGGAGGAGGGAGGAAGTGGGAGGGAGCTGTGGGGAGAGGGAAAGAAATTGTCCTTCAGGCCAAAAATTCAGGGATTTCTCCCTCAAAAGGGTCACTCGGCTGTTTCCCGAATGTGGGGACAGAAGTGGGAAATGTTGGTGAGAGCATAAGGTCAGGGCAGGGACGGGTCTTGGCTCTGCTGCCTCCACCCCACCTCTGGACCGAGCTGGAGCCGTCCCAGCACAGTCCACAGGCAGGGACTTGGAGCTTTTGTACCTCTTTGACTTAAATCCTTATTCAGCTAAAAATCTCCTCTGCAATGAAGTAAAACTCCAGAATTAAACCCAGGACATGGCCTGGAAGCCTTGAGAGGTCCAGGAGTGTCCCTCAACCAGGGCAGAAGAGCTGCTTTGCCTTTGATCTGTCCCCCGAAAAAGGTTTGCATCGTTTTTGCCTGGTCAGACTTTGTGGATAATTCAGTCTGGGGGCCTGATGCTAGGGGAGGACCCCCGCTATGTTATGGGTACTGTGGGGAGGGGCACGGTGCCATCCTGCCCCCTGGGATGCTACGGTGCCAGGCTTGCATGTGTGTCCTCCTCCCTGACCAAAGAAGGGAAGTAAGCCTCCAGAAAAAGTCAGAGACTTTAAAAAATCTTGAAGGGATGAACCCGACTATCCCCCTGCCTAATCCTCTCCCTAGGCTGAGATTTTTGCTGCAGGATGCTGATCCCTCAGGCTTATTCCAGCAGCAGCCCTTGCTTTGGCTGTTCTTTCTGTTCCCCTCTCTTCCTGCACATCCTTGCTTTCTCTGAGCCTTAACCCAGGGCTGGCTGGAAGGGTTTTACCTGTTGGGGATCTTGGCAGGCAGGTACAGTGAACATCTTCAGTGGGGCTTTGTGCTGGGTCTCTCGGCTACCCCCCAACCCAGGAGGAGAATAAGTCTCTGTAAATGACCTTCACTGCACTCCTGGTGCTGGACCCTGCCATCCCGAATGGAGAAGCACCCCTGGACCATCAGGGAGCTTTTTATGCTCATTGATGAGTATTTTGGTGTTGAATGCTGCTCGTGAGAACAGCCTGATGAGCAGCATGTTCTTAAGCCAACTTGCTTTTAGGGAGATTCTAGGTCAGTCCTAAAGACCTATGAGAGCAAGTATACTGGGCGGTGCTGGGCCTGGCTTAGAGCAAAATAAACCCAAGGAAATCATGCGTATCAGCTTTTTGAGATGGTTTGTTTTGTGTTTGTGCCTCTCCATCTGTGATGGAATAAAGGGGTCTGAGCAGAGGGACTCGGATCCTCGGTTACAGGGTGACAATAGTGTAACAACACTGAGAAGTGCCGGTGACTGGGCTGGGTGGCCGTTGGCTCTCACAGTTGGGCTGAGGACTGCAGGGATCCCTAGGTTAGGACCGACTGAAGAGGCTCATAGTTTGAGAAACAGTAAAGCTCATTCTGCAGCAAGTCTTGGTGCTGTTCTGGGGCATTTCATTGCTTTGAGGCTTGGGCAGAGCTTGGTGTTCCTGTAGGAACAATTTGGCAGCGGTCTCTATCAGCTCCCAGTCCCTCCCAAGTTTCCCAAGAAAAGGATTGAATTAACACAGTCTGTTAACCTTCTTCTGCCACTTTTCCTCTGCTGGTGCCTGTTTCCGAAGCCTTACAATGCAGTGTGTATCCTTATGGGAAAGGTAATCCCTTGGTGCAGGCAAGTGAGCTGGGCTTGTGAGCTGCTGCTGTTTGTCCTTCCAGGGCTCCTGAAGCAAATGGAGCAAATCCAGGAGCTGGAGCCACCAGTCCCGATGGCAGGAGGTGTGCTATTTTCTCCAGAGCTCTGACTTGGAGGGTTGATAGCCGTTTAACTTTATTTAGTGCCTTACGCATGCAAAGGAGTTTCTTTGGCATCGTTCCGCTGTGGTTCCTGTGCTGAGGAGCGAGATGTTGCTGGTTTTGGCATGGCACGTGGGGAGAGGCATGGTATGAATGCAGGCAGGCTGCCACCGCCGGCGTCGGGTTTCGCCGGTCGTGTTTGTGCTGTGGGAGCCGTCTCTCTGCCGACGATAGCACCAGTTGCTCCACTTTGGGAGCCGGGGCAGGAGGATGGGTGTCAGTCCCAGCGGGGCTTGCACCTCGCTCAGGTCGATGTGGCTGTGTCCAGAGGTCTGTGCCAGGGCAGGTGGTGGTGCTAAGAGATGATTTTTGGGTTTGGTCTTAAAGCTCTTGGAGCAGGTCCAGAGGAGGGCTATGAAGATGGTCCAAGGGCTGGAGCAGCTCCCATGCGAGGACAGGCTGAGAGAGTTGGGGTTGTTCAGAAGAGAAGGCTCCGGGGAGACTTTCCAGTGCTGAAAGGGGGCTACAGGAGAGATGGAGGGGACTTTTTACAAGGTGTGTAGTGACAGGACAAGAGGTAATGGATTTAAACTGGGAGAGGACAGATTTAGATGAGATCTGGGGAAGAAATGTTTCCCTGTGCGGGGGGTGAGGCAGTGGCCCAGGGTGCCCAGAGAAGCTGTGGATGGGAGGGGTTCAAGGCCAGGCTGGATGAGGCTTTGGGCCACCTGGGCTAGTGGGAGGTGTCCCTGTCCAGGGCAGGGGGGTTAGAACGCAGTGGTCATTAAGATCCCTTCCAACCCAAGCCCTTCTATGATTCTATGATAATAACTTAGTAGTGGTTCGAGTGGAAGGCTCACCTGTGTAAGCCTGGTCCTGTGCATGAGGTGATGGGCATCTGGGGAAACTGTGAGGTGGGTAAGGGTCTGCCTTGCAGTTACCGTGTTCAGACCCTTTACCTGCACAAAATAACANGGAAGGCTCACCTGTGTAAGCCTGTGCATGAGATCTGGGCATCACTCCCTGCTGAGGGTGGGTAAGGGTCCACCCTGCAGTTTCTGTGCACCTGTACAAAATAATGTCTCTGGGGAGCATGTCACAGAATTAAATCTCTCCAGGAAGACAGGTGTGGAATTTATATCATGTGCAGACCTAAACCTGTGCTCAGCTCAACCTTGTGTGTGCGCTCTGGGCACAGGCTGCTCTCCAGAACAGGGGGGTGAGGAGCTTTGGGGTGCTCCAGCCAAGGGGATAAACCTTGAGACCAGCCTTCCCCTTAGCCTGCGCTCGGCGGCAGGGGACCAGGCTGGGTGCTGCCGGCCCGGCTGTGCGCGGGCTGCTGCTCTCACAGTGAGGTTGTTGGTATTTTCTATGACATGAACCAGGATGGCTGTAGCAGGGTATACCCCAGCACCTGGAGAAATGTGGCGTCAGATCACTGCAACAGTCAAAAAGGCTTTGAAAGGACCTATTTTAGTGCCAAGGTAGAGGAAGGACATCCTAGCACATTTCCCAAACAGAGGTTGAACAACTGCCTCTGGCTCCTTTCTCTGATTTTTACAAGGACTTCTACCATTCCCCGTCTGTTGTGGGATGTTGAATCCCAAGCTGGAGGGTTGCACGGGCAAAGGAGTGAGGCTGCAGCGTATCAGTTCGCATCTCCTGTTTCAATGTGGTTTTCTCAGAAGCCTAAGCAAGGAAGGAGGGAGCATCACCTGGTAAACAAACTTAAATGAAGGCTACTTTGCTGGAAATGTTTATGCATTTTTTCCAGAAAAATACACAAAGAGTATCGATAGCGTAGCGCAGAGTTCAGCTTGTGCAATTGGGAGTGTGTGTCTGCGAGGGTCTGTGTGTGTTTGTGAGATCGGTCTTTCCCTGAATGTAAGGTTTGGAAAACAGCTGCTGGCAGGTGAATTCCCTTGTTAGAATTTCCTGAAATATCCCGATCCATCTGCACCGAGTCACAGCAGTGATAAACCCCAGCGCTTGTGTATTTCTGCCTTGGTTTCCTGACGGCATTATCCAGGCAGATGTGTAGGGGTGTGTGTATAATAAATCCAACCGAGATACAGTGGATGCAGCCATGTCCTGACAGCGCAGCACGTGTGTTCTGGCTCTGGCATGTGCCAAAGGATGGATCTGCGTGATGGTCATGGGGGTATTTCCAGATATCTGGGTGTCTGGTTAGAGCTGCTGCACAAACCAGCGTCCTGGTGTCGCCTCCTTTGCTGAGATTGATTTTTCCCTCTGGTAAAAAGAGGATGTACAAGGACATCTATGGTGTGGTGTCCTTAATTAAACTCCTGAGCCAGGGCTGGAGGAGGATCAGAAAGGCCAGGGCAAAGTCCCTCATCAGGCAATCCCAGGAAACCCTGATGAGAGATTTTTGGCTTGTCCTTGTGCCATAACACCAAGGAAAAAATGCTGGATGTGCTGCTGTTACGTGATGCCACGGTGAGCATCCTCAGGATGCTCGTGAAGAAGTTACACAGAGACTCCTCTGCATCTCTGCCAGCCTTGGGTGTAAACCAAATATGATTCAAGGAATCGGAAAAGTAAATGAGTCCGAAATGAACACAGTTACAATCTGACTATTCCCAGGGAGCAGTGCAATTTTCTGCCTTTTTCTTGCCGTGCGTTGCTTTTCCCCCCTTCATCTCCATTGCCCGTGCTTACGTACATAGAACAACACGCTGCTTGTTTTATATGCCCTCAAAATCGCCTGTGTTTCCATGTTCTGCTAATAGATGCTGAACTTTGCTGTCCCTGCGGTGCTGGAAATCTCTTCAAATGAAAGATTTTCATATGAAAATTCCTCTGTAATTTAGCCTGCTTATGAAAAGGAAAAAAAAAAAGTGGAAACGCCTAAAGTCAACAAAACAGTGAGCAACCTGGGTGGCCAAAGGGTAGCAGGTGGGGGTGCCACGGTAAAATAAACCCCAACTTAATTACAGAAACCTCTGTCAAAGAGGCTTTCTTTTTTTCTCACACGCACGTATGTACATGCGGGCACTTATCTCCTGCAAATAGACTGTTCTGGAGGATCAGAGGAGCAGGGTTAGCTGTAACACACGAGTTATTCTTGTTGCCACAAAGGCTTTTGCTGACTCAGTCCTAGGAATCCTGGCGTGAGCCATGCCAAATTGCACTCTCTGGCTTTTGATTTGGCCGCTGCTGGGTATTGAAAGAAAAAAATAAAATAAATCTGCATTAAGGCACTTTTTCTAGCAGCTGAGAACCCAAACCCCAATTTTCTATCTATTGCTGCGTTTGCTTTATGAAGTGCTGGGTGCACCTGCTTGCTCGGGGAAGGCACCTCGGTAAACATTCCCTGTGCGAGCCTCCTCCGAGGAGCCGGAGGAACGCAACTGAGTCAACAGCATCATCCAAATTCCAACGCGTGGGCAGAAGAAAAGAATCACCCTTTGTTGCCGAACCGAAAATCCCGAAGCTTTCTTCGCCGTGTAATTTGTTGGCGTCAGCAGATCCCGGCTGTTTTCCTGCCAGCAGTCAGATTGAACTTCCTTGAAGTTTTGCAACATCAGGAGGGTTAATTATGTACAAAGTGCTGGCCAACGCCGAGGTCTGGTGTGCAGGGATCCAGCTGTGCTGGAGAGCCGATCCAGAGGTGATTGTCATGGCCAATGTTTGCGTGTTCCTGGGGACTCTGGGCCGGTTGTGTTCCCAGTATCAGGGTGGTGAAGGCAGGGGAGGGCAGGCAGGCTCTGGAAGAGGTGAAAGGTTCTGGTTCAAAGGAAATCGCGTTAGTGTGGAGAGGATTAACTTTCCCAGGAATGGAGCTGCAACCCTCTGGGTTTAATCTGGTTCCTTTCCCACCCTTTCTAGGGTTGAAAATACCCCTTTCAGTCATTGCAGAAATTTTCTTTAATTTTTTTTTTTTTATGAAAAGCAAAAGATGTTCATGGTTTGGGGGGTTTTTTTGGATGAATGGATGGTGGCTTTACAGCTGTAGGACTTCTTCAGTGTTAGGGAATAACTGGTGGATTGTATTCAGATGAAGTGTTTGGAGATTTTTTATTTTTTTCCCCTCTAAGGCATGAAAAAGGAGGAGATCCTCTCTCAGAACTCTTGCAGTCGATTTGCTGCGTCCTGCAAAGAGGAGAGTGGTCCCTCCTGCTCTTTCCAACCAACCTGCAGCCCTGCCAAGCTTCCATCTTCCCCCTTCCAGCAGCTCTTAAAATACAGCTCATGGATTTCCCAATATTTGTAACCCTCGTCAGTCAGAGCTTATCTCCCTGATAAATAAAAGGACACAAAGCACACACACACCCTATCGGAGAGCTAACGGAGCGCTCGCCTTACCCCGCTGAAGGTGAAGACATGGGAAGCGTTCTGTCAACAATTGAAACGGTGCAATTAAAACACGCATCGATTCCTTTTTCAGTTGCACTGGTTTTGCACCAGTTTGCTGCTAAGGCTGTATTTGATACCTGAGATTATGGTGTTGCTTCTCAAAATATTCAATTTTCTTCTTTTGCTTCCCTTGTCTGACATCTGGCTGTATTTGAGGTACCACCCAGCCGCTCTGCCCAGCCACGTACTGCGAGAACTCTTCTTCTTGGTCCTTTGCCCAAATGACCAAATATTGTTCTCCTTTGCCTGATGCAGGGCACTCCAATGTCCCCACTTTTTATTTTAATACAATTTTTACTTAATTATGACACAATTCAGTTACAACAACAGCAGACCGAAGGATGCCTTAGATGCTTGGCTGCCCTTTGGCTGCCGTAGGTCAGATGTCAGAGCTGCCAGATGTCGATGTTGCCACACAGGGGAGGGGATGGGACTTAAATACTATTTAAAGCAACTTTTTTTTTCTTTTTTTGGAAAATTGGTCATTTTCTTATATGCTGCAATGCTATCTGAGCCCTCTACCCACCATTTTCCAGATGGAAATACCCGACAAGGGCAAGCACAGTTGTTGGTTGACCAGTGGGTAATTTTAAGCAGTGGTAGAGTTTGACTTGGTTCCTGGCTCAGAATATCCGCGGTGCAACCGTCTTGTGTCTTCCTCACTCCGAAGCGAATGGCTGTTTAATCTCCAAACAAAAAAAAAAAAAAAAAAAAAAAAGAAGTCAGGACATGCTCATCCCCTGAGATGGGCTTTTTAATTGCTCTAGTTTGACACTCCAACTTAGTGTCCTCATGGCCACTGATTGATTTCAATTAACATTCCCATGCTCCAGGCGCTATAAATAACCCTTGTCTGGCCGGCTGCTTCCCCACTGCCAGCTCAACCTTTCTCCTTTAGCTGCTGCTGCTGCTCATCTTGCTTCTTGGCTTGGCCTCAGGCTCAGTCTATAATTCTTTCCAAACTTCCCTGTATAAAATAATCATGTACATGAAGTAAAACAGGAGTCTCATATACACACTTAATAACTCTTGTGTACTGTATGAGTGGGAATTCCACTTTATAACCCCCAGAGCTTTCAAATGGTTCTCATTTTCGGCAGCATTCCTCCTGCGAGATCTAAAACTTCCCATTTTATCCCAAAGCCCTTTCTTTTCCCTTTCAACCTTTTTTATTTCTCCTCTAGATTTCGGGGGACAGACTGCTGCCGCTTTTCTTTCGCCTGTGGTTTCAGCAGCGAGGTGGCTGGGAGCTGATAGCGCTGCTCTTGAGCTCTTAAGCCAAATGTCAGGGTTCTCTTCCCAGCCCCACATTTTCCAAATTAAAGCTTCATCTCGCTCGCAATTCAGAGCAAAAGGCTGCGAGTCGAGATTTAGACAAAACTGATAAGATAAGCTTACGGAGACCCAGAGCTAATATTCTACATGTGTTTGTCTGTCTGCCTACCTGTTATCTCCTTCCTAATGAAAAAGAGAAGAAAGAATATCTCACGTATTTGGACACAGACCATACGTGGCAGATAACATCTGTATGTATATGGATGCGGGAGCGAGACTGATAGGCAGAGAAGGGAGAAGTAGCGATCCCCAGATTTGTAAGGCCAGGAGGGACAGTTACATCAAAGGCGTGGAGAACCGGAGGGTTTGCGTTTGAGGGGGGTTTGTTATTTTGATGACATTTTGAAAGCCAAGGGAAAATAGACACCTCTCTGATAAAATACACATGTATTTCTCTACTTTTCTGCCAGCTGGGGTTATGGTTGAAGTTTCCCAATCTTGAATGAAGAAGAAAAAAAAAGGTTCATGGTTTGTCTCTGTGTCTGGCTTTCTTTTCTTTTTTTTCTACCCAGAAACATGTCCAATGGAAGATCTTAAACCACCCTGATCTGGTAGTATTTAAATTAGGAAGGTTTGTGTTGATTTGGGATTAGTCCACAAGTATGGCAGAATAAAAGGGGATGATAGGCGTTGCCTTCAGAAACCAAGAAGCTCTTGCTTCAAAAATTTCTGCTCCCCTTTAGAAAGGGGCAAGACAGAGACTACAATAAAATCAAAGTCACGAGCTTCCCCACGTCATTGGCAGGGCTGGATGTGCAGAAACACGTGCTGCTGCTTTTGGTGCCAGTGGTGAACCTCAAGAGAGCCAGGGAAGGCTTGCATGTGAGGGGTCACGGTCGGCATTCTACCTGGCACCAGGACATGTCGCTTGTCCCCAGCTTGCCACAGCTCTGCTGCCATGCTGGCAAGCACCCAGTGCCATGTTGGATTGTTGGATGTTGTGACTTTAATCTTCCCTCGTGTGCCATGGTCCCGGCTGCGTGCGGAGCCCATGTGCTCTGTGCATGTCGTGCAGTTGCTGGTTACCCGTGCTAATTGAAACATCGTTTTCAATGGTACATTCTTCAGCTTTTTTTTTTCCTCCCTGTTTCCCACATTTGGAGCCTGGCCTCAGTCCCTCTGTTGTGTCCCTGGCTGTATTTAGAATCACAGAACGGTTTGGGTGGGAAGGGACCCTGAAGATCAAGTTCCACCCATGGGCAGGGACACCTCCCACTAGCCCAGGTTGCTCAAAGCCTCATCCAGCCTGGCCTTGAACCCCTCCAGGGCTGGGGCATCCACAGCTTCTCTGGGCAACCTGGGCCACTGTCTCACCCCCCACACAGAGAAGCATTTCTTCCCCAGCTCTCATCTCAATCTCCTCTCTTTCAGCTTAAACCTGTCACCCCTCGTCCCATCCCTGCACCCCCATCTCTCCTGTAGCCCCCTTTCAGCACTGGAAGGTGCTGGAAGGTCTCCCCGGAGCCTTCTCTTCTCCAGGCTGCACACCCCCAACTCTCTCAGCCTGTCCTCGCACGGGAGCTGCTCCAGCCCTCGGACCATCTCCGGG